>JALPQI010003564.1:0-78771 GCA_025490895.1 Thaumatotibia leucotreta | reverse complement strand
TAGAACTTATTAAGCACCAACATTTGAAGCAAGTTTCATAGGAGTTAACCCGTCCGCTCGCAATATCCTGTAGTAGTTCGCTACATTGAGAGGCTTAATCTTGTCTAAGATGTAATTTATATCTACCATCTTACGAAAGACAGCTATCGTTGCTTTTACCTTAATACAAAAGAGTTTTAATACAGGCGTATAGATATTGAAGATTGAAACCGTGCTCCCCGTGGTGCTTTGTAGATTAAAAGTTTGAACATTGTAGCTTCTACAGGTTCCATCCCACAATATTGTAGCAGAAACGTTTACCGGGGCATTCGCATTGTGAGGCACGGGGACACCGCACAAAGCTTTTCAGCGATATTTTGATACCACCATTTGCAAAATGTCAGCGGCCAGATGCCGGCTCTTGTAATATTCCGCCTGGATTGTACAAATAAATTACCTTTTGTTCTGTTTCAAAGTACACCTGGTAAACGAATGCGACGTAAAAATAAAATGTAAGTTTTCAGAGCTTGTTTATGCTTTAATTAATTTCATGATTGACGGTGGACTGTTTTCATATTTTTTTATTCACTTGTGCAAGTTTAAATCGAAATATAAAGTGGCATGAAAAATTTATTTCACAAAATCTCCGTTAAAGAAGTGAGGAGGAAAATTCATCTCGTGAAAGGGGATAATCCGGCAACCAGACTACGCTGCGAACCCGCTACAGGTTACTCGCGTTTGATCAACTCGCGGCAAAATGAAATATTTTCCGTGATAAAAATGAAATTATAGGGTTTACAAATATTTGTATTCTCACCTGCGCTGCGTACTGAGGTGTACGATATTATTGTTTGTATTGCTTGCTCGTAGTAAATATGTTTGATATTAATTTAATATTCAGTCAGCCTCCGTAGCCTAGTTGGTAGTGACCCTGCCTACGAAGCTGGAGGTTCCGGGTTCGAGTCCCGGCGAGGGCATTCTTTGTGTAATTATTTATCACAAATGTTTGTTCCTTGGTCGTGGCTGCCTATGTATTTAAGTATCTATATGTATCTATCTATTATAAAGATAATCGCCTGGTACCCACATCACAAGCCTTAATTGAGCTTACCGTGGGGCTAGGTCGATTTGTGTAAGATGTCCCAAGATATTTATTTATTTATTTAATATCGGGTTTTCGCTCAGGTACCTATTTATAGACAGATACGAGAATAACCAATCATTTCACCATGTCATCTCATTCGTAAATAATCCTTCACTAGGTACTTTTTGTTATAGTATGTAACTTATTTGTTCAATGAAGCTAAGTATAGGAACACCAACATAGGTAAAAAATATGTAGGAGTAATATTGAATACCTACTCATTGTTGACGTGTAGTTATGATTACCTATAGGTAACTATCTCCTTAACAATTCAACCCGAAGAGTCTATCATGTTTAATTTTCAAAGAATTGTAAGAAATATTACCTACTTGCGTACCTGCGAATCAAATCGATTGAAATACGAGCCAAATCCTGTAAAATCAGGGACTTGAACTGAAGACCGGTCAGTACCGTCTTTGCCCGCAAATCCGGCCGTTCGCAAGTAAGTCCCGGCATTCATACGACTTTCTTTTAACACCGATATTATACCAATTCTGTGAAATGCATTTTATTTGCTGTATTATTTATGGGATGATATAAAATATTAATGGTAATAATGTAATATTAGGTAGTTAGTTACCTAATATTACATTATTACCATAATGTTATTACACAATACACAGTCGAGAGAATTTGTATTTTTTGCATTTTATAACCTTAACCTTACCTATATTGCATATTATATTTGTGTAGCTAATTCCAAGTGTAGTAGTTGCCTATGGATATATTTAAGTATTCGTACTTATATTATAATTAAAATACAGGATGTTACACGAGCCACTGAAAACCTTGAACGGGGTGATTTAGTAGGCTATAATGTGAACAACTTTTACTATGGGACCAATTACGAAATCTAAAAAAAATTGACTTTTTCATACATTTTGACCGATCGATCAAGACATTTTGTATGAAAGAACCAATTTTTTTTAAATTTCTGGATTAGCTCTACTGTATAGTAAAAGTTGTTCAGTATAACCTACCAAATCACCGCGTTCAAGGTTTTCAGTGGCTCATGTAACACGTTGTATATTAAATATAAATATCGTCACGTAATAAGCCTTAATTGAACTTCACCTATGGGCTAGATTGATTTGCGTAGATTGTCCTATGATATAGGTACATTTATGATTGATTCTTAGCCCTGCAGCCTAAAGCCCTGCAGTTATGCCCTTTGGGCCACAGGAGCGTGATGCAGTAGACGTTCGCACAAATCAATGTAATGCTCTGAACCGAACGATCTAAATGAGAGCCCCGTCTAGACGGCATTGATGCTGAGCCGGCCTTCTGGTTCCTCGGGTAATTTAATTAATCCTATTAAAAAGAAGGTAAAGAAAGCAAAGATATGGTTATAAGGAGTGCTGCTACTGAATTCTAGAGGTAAAACTTGGAATCAATGTATTGCATTTATTTTAATGTGTAATAAATATTTTCTGGGGATTATGGTTATGGACTATATATTATCAAATCGCTATTAGAATGGGATTCGAAAATACTGTTGACACCACAGTGTATAAGTCAATAAAGGATAATTCATATATTCATAGTTTAAGTGCAGGGACCTACAGACTACCTATAGATTAATTCATCCCTCACTACCTACATCTACAAACAACTCTTTTCTTGGTACTTAAATGTTGTGTCAACAGTAGGTACTGAATAAAATTTGTTTATTTCGGATAATAAGTTTTTGGTAGTACCTACAAGTTTTTACTGACCTCCACACTAGGCAAAGCCTGTCCCGTGGAGGAATCTTTTTGGAACTTTCGAATCCCTTTCTGATTCCGGTTTGATAACACCTACCTACTTAAATACATACATTTGTATTTAAAAGAAGTAACGTTTTTATTTAAAGAATTTATTCTCATAAGAATAAAAATACATGTTCATTATAAATATTGGAAGTCATATACCAAAGAAAAACCGACCAAGATCACCGTCGTCCGAGGTGGGGATCGAACCCACGTGCTCAGCTTTCGCGGCTGATGCCTGCACCTCTCGGCCACTCGGTCTTAGCAACCACCAGTCAATTTTCTCAGGTAGGTATATGCACAGATGTCATATATACCAATTCCAAATCTAATTCTGTGGGTATATGCAATCCCTTACAAGGCAAGGCGCCTTTGGCATTATCTAAGGGCAAACAATACATACGTGCACCAAAATATTTAGTTAATTAATAATTTGATTTATGTTTTCACAATACGTTCAATACATATTCACTTCAATGATAACGTACAAACTAGTTATAAGCACGTAAGTAACATGCTGCAATTATTTCAATAAAAGATTTAAAATCAATAAAAATAGTTATTTGTTTTACTAGGGAGCAAAGTGATTGTTTAACTCTCGTGCAATTATGGAAATTCGAGCAAGCGAAAGATTCCAGAATTTGAACTACGAGCGCAGCGAGTGGTTCATAAAAGGGAATCTTGAGCGATGCGAGGGTTTTAAGGCACGAAAGTTGAACAAGTTTTGCTGCCGAGTGAAACACAACATTTTTCACCACACTAAAGCGAGGAAACATGCGAAATCCAAAAAATAAACAAATAATAAAACAATAACCTCAAATATTTATCTTGTCGTGGCAATGTTTAAAAATTCAGGATAATTCCAAAATGAGACTCATGTAGTTATTGGCGATTTTTCTGTGATTTTCGGAATTATCCCACTCGTTTAAATTTTAAAAGAAAAAAATATTCGGATGCGTTCTGAAACTTGCATAGTGTCAACACTTTCATTTTCCTATTGTTTTTATTTGTCGTATTTTTAGAAGTTTTAATTAAAAGCCTTTTACAACAAAATGTGGTTTTTAATTTGGATTTTAGCATATTGAATATAATATTATGAAAGGTTCATGTGTATGAATCTGTTTGAAACTATTGAGTTTTGGAACGTACTGTCTAGTTCAAACGTCAAAAAGCTTATTGCACTCTCAGGCCCTATAAGTTATTGCTTTAGTCTATCCAGAAGATTAAAAAAAATTACTTTAACCTCTAGAGATTAAAACACAGTTTTGCGCTCTGAAATTGAAGGACAAACAGGCAGCGTGTTTACGAGCAGTGTGGTGAAAAAATATAAAATTACTTCAATAAATATATTCATTGAAGTAATTTTTCTTGAAAGTTTTTATTAAGTATATTGATGATTGTTTCACATTTTCGGACATACCTATATGAAAAATCGATTGGTAACTGTATCTACACTTAATACTAATCAAATTCCTACCACAGGTACATATAGTTAGTACATTTCAAAAGAAATAATACTATATGATAATTATCTGAAAGGTAAGAAATATAATTATATTATAAAACCAGATACCACTAGTAGACTCTAGGTGCTCGTCAATATAAAGACTGCGGCAAATATGTACAGTTTGTGGCCACGTACATCTCAAATGCCAGACTATGGGATGTTTGGATGGTTATGTTTAGATGCATTCAGACCAAACGAGCATTCGCTATTCTAACCCCCTACTCTACGCAATTCGATCGTTACACAAAGCGTGATTCGTTGATTTCATAGAGTGGGGATAGAATAGCGAATGCTCGTTTGATCTGAATGCACCTTTTTGCGAAGACCAGCGAATCACCTATCCAAGCAAAGTCTGCGCTGGCAAGCTCCCGGGCAAAGGAAGCTTGTAGCTGTACCATGACTTTGCAAGTATGGGTAAAATTAGAGTTTTTAGGTATTCGATACGTAAAGCAGGCCATCGCGCTCGCTTCAATATGTCAGTGCGAGTGCAATAGAACGTATAGATACAGTATCGAGTAAAATCTACCGTATCCTTTACTTTCCGACTCAAGTACGGCTACTGGTCGGACCCGAACCACCTGGAAACTTTTACTAATCTTGTTACAGATAGCTAACTAACTATGGTTTGATTTGTATTGGTTAGTTACTAAGCTGTTCTCGTTGATATTTTATATATAAATACGCAAAAATATACCCAAACTATGTTTACTGCAATACAATTTTATTCATGATTTTATTCATTTTAATGCAATTATTTGTAATGTATTTGCACAATTTATATTTTGTCTAATTTAGATACAGTCTAATTTAATGATATTATTACGGTTTATGTGTCTATAATATATTTAAATCTATTTTACTCACCTTATTTTTGACGTCGTCTGGACCTATACCAACTTTTGTTATTTAGATGCTTCTTTGATAGTTATAATTTGATTCCTTTGGTTTGTTCTCTTCTCTGCTACCTTCTGTCAGCGTCTGAGTGTACGTATCAGGTACCTAACTACAAAGATTTAATAGGGTGATTTTGAGTACTAATGCAATTCCGTGGACTCGATAGTTACGAGTTACGAGTACCTAGTATGTCTATAATCTTCTCATAACCCTTATATTAAGCTATAATCGTAAAATAAAAATCGGAAACATATCCAGGTACCTATTTGGGGTTCATACTATTACTTTGTGTAGGACACCAGTCGTAGATATAATGTATCTTCAGTAGTAGTACTAAGTACTAATTCATATAACCGCCAAAATGATGGAATTGAGTTAAGTATAGAGTTCGACTGCAAATTTCCCACTCTATCGAATGGTGTAGGTATATAAAATGTTGATTTCCAGAAAAAAAAATCGAGTAGGTATGTTAATCGAATTTTGCCATTTTAGTAAGTTCAAACTTTTTATTTAATGTATGTGAAGGTTCCAAAAAATCATTGACACTAAAGGCAGTGTCTCCAAACGGCCGTTCAGAGTCAGTCCGTGTCCTTGTTATGTAAATACCTAACGTTGTCTGTCTCCGAGCACCTCCTTGTTGCGCCACCTGTCACCTTTTGATTAAATTTCCAGATTAAACTTTCAGACTCCTTGAGATTATTATAAGATTATTAAAATCATGTCAGTTGTTGAGGAATAATTGGGAGAGTTGGATTTTAAAATTGATTAAAGAAGTTTGTTTGATACATAAAACAAAGTTCAGTCTCGAGACTCTCGAACTCTCGAGCGGTACTGAGTTCGGAGAAGAGGATTCCCAACGGATTATTATTTGAACAGCGCACGTATGTGAAAAGTAAGGTTCTCCATAACCTTGCTTAAAGTTGATAACACGTAAAAGGTGCATTCAAACCAAAAGAGCATTCGCTGTTCTATCCCCCGCTCTACGAAATCAACCAATCACGTTTTGTGTAACGATCGAATTTCGTAAAGTGGGAGGTTAGAATAGCGAATGTTCGCTTGGTCTGAATGCACCTTAACTGATATTGCTATATTCATGTAGGTGAACTATATAAGTATTTACCCGAGTATATTTAAAGTCATTTCCAACCTCAAAAGAGTAGTTTCTTATTGTAGGCATATGAATACTGTGACTACTTAATAGGCTACTTGACTCATATCAAATTTAGTGCAAAAAAATTTTCGAATTTTTTGTTTCACATCACATCACACACACATCATCAGCCTATGTTAGTCCACTGCTGGACGTAGGCCTCTCCTATTAACTATGCGTATAGACGCATTAGGAGGTAAATGCCCATATTTTTGTTTACTTTTAATTAATTACCTACAAATAAAGCGCGGAACGGTGCGGTGGCGCCGTCCACACGAGCGAACTTGGTACGGACCACAACAAATCCTGTGGGAAAACCATCGAACCGACCGCACCGTCAATAATAATAATAATGTCAGCGGACCGCTGAACACACCATCGAATTTGGTACGGAGCGGACAAAGTTTGCGGTGCGGTGCGGACCATATTCGAACGTCTGTTAATACTTAAATGTTTGTTTTCGGTTTGAGTGACGTCACACCACAGATAATCTAAGCATTAACATGGCTAGTATCGTTTTCGCGCGGTAACGAAAGTTTAAATTTTAAGTCATAATTTTGCGGTTTCCTAGGTCGTGAAAAAATATATTTATATTTTTTTTCTGTTAATCAGACAATGATTAATAATATAAGACAAACTTTAAAAATGGGTCAAGTAGCCTATTGTTGTTGTTTTTACACCTCATGCATACTGAAAGCCGATTGAGCAAACTATAGCACATTCCAAATCTCCACTAGTCAGGCGACGAGTGGTTCAAGCAATGGAATCTCGAGAATTGGCATGGTTTTGTGGCACGAGAGTTGACCGTGGCTGCCGAGTAAAATAAGTTAATATTTTTTTTCACCACACTGCTCGTAAACACGCTGTTTGTCCTTCAATTTCAGAGCGCGAAACTGCGTTTTAATCTCTATTGGTTAAAGTAATTTTTTTTTAATCTTCTGGATAGACTAAAGCAATAACGTATACGGCCTGAGACTGCAATAAGCTTTTTGACGTTTGAACTAGACAGTATGTTCGAAAACTCAATAGTTTCAAACAGATTCATACACAGGAACCTTTCATAATATTATATTCAATATGCTAAAATCCAAATTAAATAACACATTTTGTTGTAAAAGCCTTTTAATTAAAAGTTCAAAAAATACGACAAATAAATACAATAGGAAAATTAAAGTGTTGACACTATGCAAATTTCAGAACGCATCCGAATATTTTTTTCTTTCAAAATTTAAACGAGTTCGGTCGTGTTTAAATTTTCGGTCAAATATTTGAGGTTATTGTTTTATTATTTGTTGATTTGTTTTTGGAAGTTGAGGGCTTACAAATAAATACCTTCTAATTTGTTATGTTTGGGTTTTATTTCGCATGTTTCCTCGCTTTAGTGTGGTGAAAAATGTTGTGTTTCACTCGGCAGCAAAACTTGTTCAACTCTCGTGCCTTAAAACCCTCACATCGCTCAAGATTCCATTTTATGAACCCCTCGCTGCGCTCGTGGTTCAAATTCTGGAATCTTTCGCTTGCTCGGGTTTCAATATTTGCACGAGAGTTAAACAATCACTTTGCTCCCTAGTAAAGCAATAGTACATTACTACCGAGGCCGGGAAGTGACTGGTTGCCGGCCGAATATATGTAGAGGATAGTATTCGGACGGCAACCCGTCACTTCATGGCCGAGGTATGTATAATGCTTTTCTCAAACATGCAATGAAATGAAACAAAAAAATATATCTTCTTTCTAAGAAATTATAAGTCAACTGCATAACTAAGTCTTTGAAACACAACAAAAGTCAAATACGACACCGATACCTCATTTTTTTTTAAGATTGACCTGTTTGAAAGTTGCAAATTTTTAATTTAAAAAAGCGGTATTAGACGACGCGGTCGGTTGGGTGCAATTAATCGCATGCAGTGATCGGGGCCGACGGATCGCGCCGTATAATACTGATTTTTAAATATTATTTTGAGTAGTTATTGTACATTTATTTTAAATGATATAATTTAAATACCTAATTATAAATGCAAAAATTTGCCAATAATTTTTTTTAATACTTGTCGGAGATATGAGTTACTAAATCTAGAAAACGATAAGCAATGTTTTGCTTGGAGTGGTCTTTGCTTGGTCCATGCAAGTTTGCAGGTAGATGATACCAACCTATGAACAGGTGGCTGGTGGCCTGACAGTATAAAAGGTCACTACTGCAGTGTTCATCAATTCATTCCCGTGTTAGACATAGAACGATTCACTCTTGTCTTGTTATGTGAAGGGTTTACATTCTTACGAAGGAAGTTATTTCTATGGGGTATGCATCCTATGCATGGACGCAAGCTTAGAACTCTCCATTCGTTTTCTACTACTGCGTAGATGCGTAGATACAAGATTCTGTAACGAGTAACAAGTAGCTAGGCCTCTTAGCTCGGCTGTCATTAGGGTTCCCGATATCAGAAAGTGGGATACACCAAGCTCACAAAACAGTGAGTGCTAGCTGGTAATGTAACACAATGTAAACGGTAAGGTTTAAAATCGACAACAGTTGGTAAGGTAATGATTGTTTACAATTTTTACAGTAAAGTTACGTGATTGTGACAAAGCAGTTATCTAGCTTTGTTCTTTTTTTGTGATTTCTGTTGTGAAAATACGTGTGGGTATGTACCCTACCCACTTGACAAAAAAAAAATTACAGTAGTTCTAGTAATTTCAAATTATATCATGGCTATACTGATTACTTTCTTAGTTTTGAAAACACTATCAGTTCTGAAATACGGGCAGGTAGCCCTTTGCTTTGTTTTGTAGTGTGCCAAAAATTAATTCTTTATCATGACAAACATTTTCAATCCATGCCTGTTGTTAAGTTTTCTATGCGTGTGAAATTACCGTTACAGATGTTCAACCTCAAGATCAACAAGATCACTGTGAGAGTGGTCAGCGTTTTCGTCCGTGATGGCGATTTCGCTGTGGCGATGAAACGAGCGCAATTTCTGACAATTTATTGCAAGGTGTACAAGAAAATAAGAGAAAAACTGCCAAAGACCCGAGTTTTGGAGCAACGAAAATCAAAGGACAGGTTTCGTTCCAATTGTTTTAATGCAAAATCGAAGTAGTAATTTAAAAATTAACGGTTGACATTTGTTTGTGAGTTTTTGTGTCCTCAAAACGTTTTATTATTTGCGAGGTTAACTTTGTTGTTGTAAAGTGAAGTGCATCATTATTTTAATGACAAAGTGTACTAGATGCCAATACCCTAAACTTAACTTTCTAGTCTCGTGATGAGGTTAAGCTGAGCCCGCGTGCAAAATTTTATTTCTGTGATGAAACTGATACCGTACAATTTGATATTTTCAGTTCAACATGGTTAACCAGAGCAACCTGCCGGCATCATGGCTGTTGCTGTCATCACGTCCCGACGGCGTGACAGAGGAAGACTGGTGTCGCTACTGCCTATCGTGAACACGTGGTGCAACGCGTGGCGTGCCCACACCATTACAACAGACAGCGTTGTTGATCCGGTGAGAAGTTCACATTTTGTTGGGCTATTTGAGCCCTGGGCTGATTAGTGAAACTAATGTTGTAGTAGTAATCGCGGGATTATCCTTTTGAGTTTATCAAATTGAAAATGCCGACGATGATGATGAAGGTCATGATGAAGGTCATGATGAAGGTCATGATGAAGGTCATGATGAAGGTCATGATGAAGGTCATGATGAAGGTCATGGTGAAGGTCATGATGAAGGTCATGGTGAAGGTCATGATGAAGGTCATGATGAAGGTCATGGTGAAGGTCATGGTGAAGGTCATGATGGAGGTCATGATGGTGGTCATGATGATGATCATGATGACTGTCATGATGATGGTGATGATAATAATTTCTTATTATTTGGGCTGTCAATAGTTTCAGTTTGACTTCTTTAGTTCAATTAAAATTGTAAGTTTTATTGAAATTAATCAATTAGTTTGCAATCGTGGAATGAAACTTTTTACATTTTTGTTGGGTTCAGTTTTCTCAGACTACATACACCATTTATCATTCGTAGTCGTAGGTGTAAAATCGGATCTATTTTTCCGTCTCAGTGCGGCCACGATTGTGAGTGGCGTTCGTTTGGTTTAATGGTGTATGTGGTCAAGGCGTTTAGATTGTGCGACAGCCATGTAGGTGGTTGTTAAGACTCAGTTGCTGGGTGTAGCATCTGGAGTATTGTAACTGCTGTGAGTACTGCAACCCATTTGTTGGTTTGTTGAAGTGTTTCATTTGACTATTGTAGAACTGTGTCGGTTACTGGCTAGTAAAGTAGTAAGTACATAGTTAAACTGACGAGTCTATTTCGAATGTTAATGAAGTTGATTTTAATTCCCTGGGTTGATTAAACGAGTACCTTAAGAAAATATGATTCTGAATTGCGGCATTAAAATCATCTATTAACTACTTTAAATGCGGAAAGGATAATTTTTAAATTTAATGAGTTCTAATCATCAGTCATGTGAGCTTTCAATGGACCGAGAGCAAGTCCGAGGGATTGAGCGTGATCGAATAATCGCATCGGAAGTTCCGGAGCATGTAAAAGGTGCACGTGGACTGCTTTTTATGTGCAGTATACTCTTTGCGAGGAGTAGCACTTTCGCGGCTGAGATGGTTAACTTCTGATAGGTTATTGGATCCTAACAATCCGATGGACTGAAATGAAATCGGATGGTTATGATGTAACCTGGTTGAGTAATTTACGTTTTTGTTTGAGTCGAGAGGTTGACTAATTTGAATCATTCATTAATTGAGATCATTTTGGTAATGCCACAAAAGAAGTTATTGTTGTTAAACGGGATGAGGTGACTATGTCACAATGTGAGTTTCCGATAGACATAAACGTGACTTGTGTTTCCTTAATTTTGATTTTACTGGTAACTGAAACTGAGCTGGTGGCACTATCAAAATTGTCTAACAAATTGAAGTTCATAAATGATTGAATACAGATAACATTTTGTTGTTAATGAAAATGCTAGAAAGCCAAGTACCACGTGAAGTAGATGAAGATTGTTGTGGCATGAAGGATGAGGTTCTCAGTTCGGTTGGTCGACCGTACCAGAGGCTTGATCGTAGCCGTAGCCCGTTAGAAGTCGGTGTCTACCTTTGAGTAGTCCGTGGGTACGCGGTGCGCGATAAGCTCTGGCGGAGGTCGGGTCTTGTAGAGACCGTAGAGTCAGGGTTGACTCGGCGATCCCTTGGGGATGCGCGTAGTGTGTGGTTATGTGATAACCAATAGGCCACGAATGAGAGACCTGCTTCCGAACGTTTGCCGTCATGTGTTTTACGTAAAAGGTGGCTATGAAAGCCAGGTGGTACTTGTCTGGTCTTGCATTTAAATTGGTGGTAATGAATTGACTTTAAGTGATCCTAAATTCAGTTGCAAAGAATAAAATTATTTTCCTTTTGTTGAGTTGATTTTATGTAGACAGATAATTTGGTCAGGAGTAACCGAGTGGTGACAAAGATTACTGATGTACGTGTTTGTTTCAGATACAAGCGAGGACGCTTGTCTTGTCAGTATGGCCGTGTCGGAGATATGAGTTACTAAATCTAGAAAACGATAAGCAATGTTTTGCTTGGAGTGGTCTTTGCTTGGTCCATGCAAGTTTGCAGGTAGATGATACCAACCTATGAACAGGTGGCTGGTGGCCTGACAGTATAAAAGGTCACTACTGCAGTGTTCATCAATTCATTCCCGTGTTAGACATAGAACGATTCACTCTTGTCTTGTTATGTGAAGGGTTTACATTCTTACGAAGGAAGTTATTTCTATGGGGTATGCATCCTATGCATGGACGCAAGCTTAGAACTCTCCATTCGTTTTCTACTACTGCGTAGATGCGTAGATACAAGATTCTGTAACGAGTAACAAGTAGCTAGGCCTCTTAGCTCGGCTGTCATTAGGGTTCCCGATATACTAATATTACTTACAGATAATTATTGGCTAAAAGCCAAGATGCCAGGTCACAACCCTATGTCAAATGAAAATTAAAAAAGAGGTACTTGCCGGCCTAGGCCGGCAACAAGGTACTTCCCGGCCACTTTTTAGGCACGTAACTACAACATTTCATTGCATGTTTGAGAAAATAACTATTACGTCAATGCCGCAGGTAAAACATCCGGCGATATCAGTATCGAATATTGTATTTGTTTACATATTTAGGTAGGTATCTATTTCGCATAATCGCATCCAAATTACTAGGCAAGTAGGTGCTAAGTACCTATTTAACATTTGTGATGTGAATTTATGTCATGCAAACATCTACCTACCTAATTAAATTTGTTCCAAATCATTCATAAATTCACGTTTTATTGTCTTGTATGAACATTTTCAAGTCACAGTGTTTATATACTAGGTATCGTAAAAAACTAGGCAGCCTGTTCATCATAAGATCGTAACATTCATAACTAGGTATCATAAGGTTGTTGTATGTATGTAGTTAGGTAGCCATGTCTTTGTCTCAAGCAAAATGTAAGATTATTGTGTTCAATTCAACAATACGTCCTTCAGCGGTCCCTCCACGCACCGAAAGTCGTTACAAATTAGCCTAACAACGATCTAAGAACAATGTCATAGGGCAATGAATTGTTTGCGTTGTAATTTGGGGCCGTTTATGAATGGAACCGAGACGGATCGACGAACGCGTTGCCTAGCGACAGGTCCCTCGGTCGGGGTTCACGTCGCTATCGCAAAAAAGTCGTATGTACATTTCATATCACACAAAGTCACTATTTTACTCTTGTAAGCGGCAGTTGACGCCTGACGCCCGGAGGTTGAACGCGAACGTGAACGTGTATTTTTTTCTATGCTGCTCAAATATATTATTATTTAGGCATTTATTATTTACACTCACCGGTCGCCGCCGGTTACTTACATCGTCGCCAGCATAAAGTGATTGGCTGACAGAATAAGTTTCCACCTAAATACTAATTTCAAATACAAGTACTGATTTGCCATAAATGTTTTATTAAATTGTTTTTTTTTTTTTGTTAAAAAAGTCTATGAAAGATTGCTTGCATTGTAAATACAACACTATTGATATTAGTGCCATCTGTCGTACGAGTGATATCACAACATTCACGTTAGCATTTCGCGTGTTTCAGCGTTACAACTTAAAGTACCTAGATGGCGCTACTCAGCATAGGAGCTACGGGTGTAAAATATAGTAAGGAACAACTTTTTAAAATGTATAATATTTAAATTCGTATTAAATAAACGTTAACGTCATTGTTAGTCTACTTCGCACTTATATTTTATATGCATATATATTAAAGCATGAACAACATTTCACAACTTCACTACAGTGACGTAGTAGTAACGCCGTTTTCCCCTAGATGTCTCTAGCATTCGTACTATCTCAAACGTTAGTTGGATTTATCCCTAAAATAATAGAGTAAGGCATATTTTCTGTGCTTAGTTTATTATTCAGTATGTAACAAGGTTAAATTAAAGATAAAAATATCACGGAATAATATAAATGATACTGATCACAAAATTTGCCCGGTAGAACATATGACGAGGTGGCCGAGTGGTTAAGGCGTTGGACTGCTAATCCAATGTGCTCTGCACGCGTGGGTTCGAATCCCATCCTCGTCGATATTTTTTGTTGCCTTATGTAAATTTTAATATGACCTAACATTGTTATTTAATTTTCTCAAACTTACTACCGAATGTTGATGTTACTTACCTTAAAATTAAACCCAGAAATATTACGTATCCGGTGTCATGTACTAAGAACTAAGATGATTACTTATGTAAAGAGATTCGATATATTTATTTCAGACCTAGACCTGAAAAAACACTGTCTTTTGTTTTGAAACGTCAAAATGTGACAATAGGTCGTGACATTCAGCCACAGAAAAAAAACTTTGAACTACTTCTTAAAGAGATGTCGAGATGGAAGACCTTTTTCCCACATGCGTGAAGATTGCTCTTTTAATGTCAATATCTGATCACCAGGTATAAGGTTACCTCAAACAGATAAAAAAAAAAATTTTTAAAACCGACTTCAACCGGTTTCTCCAAGATTCCCGATTTGTTTCCATCATTGGTTTTCTCAAATCCTAATTTTTGAATGCAAATTCTTCTAAATGAATGAAAATTACCAAAAGCGCCATACATGTACCTATAACAATTGAAGAGATCCCTCGATTTCTCCAAGATCCCATCATCAGACCGCAACTTGGTGCCAACGGGACCATCTCGGGGTAATACACGTTCGATCACAAAAAGAAATTTTGAAATCGGTTCACTATTCTCGGAGATATCGGGTAACATATATACAACAAAAAAAAAATCAGTCGAATTGAGAACCTCCTCCTTTTTTGAAGTCGGTTAAAAAGTTATACGATACTGTACTATTGGTAATATTAACAAATTAAATAGCATGGTTCGGCGAAATCAGTGTTACACGGGCGGTTCTACTAAGGCCCTCACCGGACCCGATGACGTGGATCTGCTCGTGTCGATGAACTGGCTACGATTCGGGGATCACTTCGGAGAAACCGACGGTTTTGCCTGTGCCATTGCTGCTATCATGACGAATATATACGGAAATATATCCCGAAGAACGGTATTACGGTCGACATTTGCCGGGCATGCCGCCGTCCAGGTGAGTCGGTCAGGCGTAGGTACTCGTATTATATAATCTTTGATTGCTCTCAGATTGTTAACACCGAGTACTTGCACAGACAACCTCGTAGCCAGGATTATACACCAGCAGCTTGGGATCGATCTATCATCACGGACATGATTATTGTAATTTTAGAATTATAACTAACGTGAGACTCAAACATATTTAAATATTTATAACACGGGTTACTCACGTAATTTAAGTTGATAATTGCTCGACATGTTACACGTCGGGCTTTGGTCGCGGATACTCCTTGATGAGGATCCTCTAAATGGATCGAAACATGTCGAGCAATTATCGACTTAAATTACGTGAGTAACCCGTGTTATAAATATTTAAATATGATTATTGTAGCTAATAAGCCTGATATCGTGCTGATGTTCGACAACAACGGGAAATGCTCATTGACATTACTATCCGCTTTGACCGACATGTAGGAGGTTGATTCGGCGAACATTGTATCGATAGTTACATAGGTGGTAGGCTGTTAGATAGGTGGTTGGTTAGCTCAAGGGTCAGATGCAGAAGGCGGTAATCCTGGACACGGTGCAGCCCTAATCGGTAACCGCTCCACTGGTACTCCAAGTTAGGTTTTTATAATGTTCTTAGGTAGTATGTGTTTGTATGTTTTATTGTATAATACCTATACTTTCATAGACCTTAACGCTTCGTCTGTTTAAGCACTGATCAGTGACGTGAAAATTATTAGACATAAAATATTCGCGACACACGAGAGGTTAAGAAGTAAATGCATAACGAATAAAATAATGCATAAATGCATTTTCAGCAAACTGTTACAAATTAAATTCATTAATTAATTTATTAAATTATGTTGCATCTACATACTGTCTACAAGTATTAAACATGATGGTAAAGATGATAAATATCTTTACCATCATGTTTTCGTAGTGTCAATTTCTTCTATAGTTGAGGCCAAAAGCTAGACTAAAACAATATTTAAAGTTAAATAGGTAAATAAGGATTTATTTTGTCTTCCTTTGCGGATTGACGAAAACTTCATACTCCCACTACCACGAACAAAACTTATCTAGACCTGATTTCCATTATCTTATCTTAACACTTGATACCCTTTATTTTTACAATCGACCTAGGTACTGGCATACGGTGTTGGTCGCGCCTTGTGCTGATAAACTCATTTTGCCATTGCTTTTGTCATTGATCATACTTAAGTTTTATATTTGATTATTTTTTAATTGTTCTATGCATGGTTTCGTGAAGTGATTTGCAAAAGTGATAGATTTTTTAGTGTGGAGTGACTTACTTTGGATTGCCGCTGCAAACAGGTTTTTTTTCTTTCATATAAGTATAAATTACATGCCATGAACTAGTAAGTTCTGTAAACTTTTATTCAGTTCAAAGTACGTAGATGTACAATGATAATTATTTATCCCCCTGCCGACCAGAGACCTATTTAAATGTCTCCTAAATGAAATCGTATTATATTACCTGCGCTATTAATACAAAATACACTGGCAATTTTTATTGTCTGGGCGGCAGGAGGTTATTGTAGATATATCTATTACGTAGGTATATCTTGTATGAATATATAGTTTAGATAATAATATGACTCATGACATTGTTATTTTAGTTGAGAATATAGACGAACCAATAGGTAAGTCGGCTTAACACTTTATTAAATCAATGGACACACCTAGATATTATAAAACAAGATTACTATTACGATTTGGTAGCCTAGAAAATTGTTATCGTAACTAGAGCAAGCAAATATCATAACTTGGGCAATCGCTTGTAATCTAGTATAGGTATTCAAAATGCAGGTACCTATCTAGATATAGATGCGGTCTATTACCTACATGTATTTATGACTGTAGCCTAATTATTGTAATAGGCACTAAGTACTTTTTCAGTGAATTACTATTGACACATTAAATTAATGTAAGAAAATAGGGAGAAAGGTTAAATCTACAAAATTGGATCTTGACCCGCCATATTACAAGTATTAAGTAAAGTTAAAAGTAAAATTGTACGACAGTTGCTATTGCTACATTATGATTTATAACAATCGATACAATTGAATCTAGGTGTATGATGGTCCCGTTTTTACCGTTTATCGTGCTACGCGTCAATTTCGCGCATAACTTGTTGACAAACGATAGCCAAGTCGACCATCATATTATGTCTACAGAACGTGACGGCAACGACGACAAATGATAAACACGAAAATATCGTAACCCAGCAAGATTAAATCGACAATCAAATTGACAAACATACGAGTATACGAGTATCTCCAAAAAAGATATTATGCTAATATGTACTCTGCTTCAGTCATGATCACAAAACACAGACTAATTATTAAGAGTTGAAGTGAACAAACTAGTTTATTTTTATTGTGCTTTTGAATAAACTACTGTTTAGTAGGTTTACGTTTTAATTTTTTGAATTAAAATCAAGTAACAGTTATCAATTTCCAAATTTAGGTAGGTACCGTTGAAATTAGTTAACAACGGATGCTGATACTGTTTCGAGACTTTTAAATTAAATCTCTGTAGTAAATGTACAAGTAGGTAGCAGAATATTCTCAAAACTTGGAATTTTTTCAAGAATTTTCATGAGGATTTAAGAGTAAGTTCTCATTGAGAATGTTTCTATAAGAAATTATAAAAAAGTGTTATGAAGAATATTTATTGTATTTCACAGTTGAGTAAAGTTTAACAAAGTAAAGCATACAATATACATTAAAAGGCATGTATATACAAAGGTTTTGGCTGCTTGTAAAATTTAAATTGCCGAGAACGTTCTCTATAGAAGTTCGCAACTTATGATATTCTCCATGGTTTTTTTATTTCAAAGTACCCCGAGTTCGTATTTAGCACGGCACGGAATTAGGCAATTAAAATTTCAGCAAAATTCAGAATAATGTTACGGCAAGTAAGTACAATGTAACTACATACTTACGAGTAATATCCGCGACCGCTCCCCGTTATTCGCTGATAACATTTACAATCGCAGATGCCGAATAGTGTTCGTCATCGATTTTCTTTATCAAAACCTCATGACTCGTTTTCCATTTCCGCGAATTCGTAACAAAATATAAATAAAGGAAACGCATCCATTACCGGATATTAAAACGGAGTTTCGATTCAAACGAAAGGATTCAATTTTGCCCTATGTCTGCTGAAATCGCGATCTACGTGTAATATTATAGTTATATGTACAGTCAAGGGCATTAATATATATACACTTCTCCATACTGATCCCTTATAAATGTGTCTATATATCAATACACTCGACTGTACCTATATTACATGACTGTCAAATTAGGTGGGTACCAATCTAATCTATCAATTTTAACTTTTCCATAGTAGTTGAATTTCAGATAACAGGCTAATTACAGGCATGTCAAGAACTGTCATAAAAGCAAGTCGAATTTGCCTTCAATTTAGTTAATGAAAGACAAATGACATTCGAACGCATTTCTCATTGAAGCTTCCTTTCATATACGGCCTTATTCGAAATAGTATTGTGTCTACATAATTATTATTAAGTATAGTAGGTACCTACTCATACTTTTGTTGACGTACGATACAGTTACACTTATATTACAGGTCAAAATGTGGTGGTTAGTGCTGGCGGCGGTCATCGCCAGTGCCCACGGGCAGCTCACGGCACAAACCAGCGTGGCTCCAGAACTGAGAGAGTGTTACACCAATGTCTCCCTTAACCGCAACAACCTGCCCCCTGCTACAATCAGCGTTCTGATTGATATTATACAGAAGGTTGAAGACCACCCTAACGTCAACATGGACCTAAGGCAGATTGCTGCTTCCTTAATACACACGTGAGTTTTGATTTCAATTATATACTATGATAGCTACGATTGTGGACTGTAAATGAATAAATGGATATGGGGAAATTGAGAATTAAAAACTATATTTCAACACACTTTAATACTATATTCACAAGATGCAAAGGCAGACTGATGGGAAAACGTACACATGTCAAAAAAGTAAATAATTCAAAATAATATGTCATATATAATAGTTATAAAAAAGGTCGCGACCCAGCCAGTCGCCAATATACCGGACCCCCAGTGGCACACTAACGTCTGGTGGCTACTGGCTGAGTGGTGGCTTCCATTAAAATCAACTTTCGGGCCGGTCTGCGCAGCACCCCTCCTTTGGTGCGGACGTCTACTACGCGGACCGCTCCGTCTGGCCCTAAGTAGGCCTTTTCTACCCTTCCTAGTGGCCACAGACCGCGAGGGAGGGTAGGATCGGCGATCAGCACCACGTCACCCTCGCCAAATTTCGTCGCGTTTTTATTGGGTCCTCTCGATCGAAGCGTTGGTACTCGCGTAACCATCGTGCCCAGAACTGGTCTGCAAGCCGTAGTGCTCTTCGCCAGTCGCATCGTCGTGATAAATCTGCATCTGTCAGTGATGAGGTCCACGGTACTACTGATGAGGAGCCCAATATGAAGTGAAATGGCGTTATGGCTTCTGGTGAATCTGGGGAAGATGAAACATAGGTAAGCGGCCTCGAATTCACAATTGCTTCTGCCTCGAGTAAAAGTGTTGAAAATACTTCTTCCTTTAGTGGTTGATTTGTGAGACAGGATCTGAGGGCTGACTTCACAGTTCGCACAAGTCGTTCCCAGGCGCCGCCCATGAACGGAGATGCTGGCGGAATGAAACGCCATTCAATCTTGTGATTTGTTGCGTATTCTACTACTGACTCGTCGTGTAAGCAACGTAGTTCGCGAGAGGCTCCAACAAAGTTTGTGCCATTATCTGAGTGTATAGTGGTAGGCGAACCTCGGCGGGCAATGAAGCGTCTAAGACTCATTATTGCGGCATCTGATGTAAGTGAGTTAACAATTTCCAAATGCAATGCTCTAGTTGACAGACATGTGTACAAAGCAACGTACCGTTTTTCGCTTCGTCGGTGTACCGATATCAATATTGGGCCAAAATAATCAACGCCTACGTGTGTGAACGGCCTTTTGTGATGATCAAGACGTTCTATAGGCAAGTTCCCAATCTCAGGTTGAATAGGTTGTTTTTTCCACTTTAAGCACTGTAAGCAGGAGTTCGCGACGCTGCGAATGATTCCTCTTGCCCTTAAGATCCAATATCTTTGTCGAAGTTCGTTTAAAACAAGCTCATTGAACTGGTGAGAGGCTTTGATGTGTTCGTGGAGAACCAACAGTTTTGAAATTTGGTGGCGGCCGTCGAGAATCATGGGTGCTTTGAAATCTGCATCGACTCCATAAGTGGCGCCTATGCGCGTGTTGAGTCGTAATATACCTTTTTCATCGAGTACGGGAGCGAGGTTTCTTATTCGACTATTCTTAGGTACCGGCTTTGAAGATCGCAAGGCCGTCATCTCCTCAGAAAAGCTTTCTGCTTGAGCATGACGGACCAACATCTTCTCCGCTTCCACGATGTCTGCCGCGAGAAGTTCTTGGGGCGACGTGGTGTTTTCTATATGGAGATTAGAATTTTGATCTATTGGCCGAGATAGTTTAAGCCGAAATAGTCGAGCGCTCTGCAGAACGCGGGCGGTGGCACGTAGTAAACGTAGCCAAGAGCTAAAACGCGTTGGTTCTGGTACGATTTTCGATGTTAGAGAGTCAAGGAGCAGAACAACCAGGTCTGATTTTAACTCAGTATCTGGTGAGGTCTCTTCCTCGCCAGAAAAACACTCGGTCGGCCAAGTGCATGATGATTCTACAAGAAATTGTGGGCCTTTAAACCACCGATGGTTTATAGTCAAGTTAATTTTTTTTGGTTTCGTTGCATCATCAGCGACGTTAAGAGAGGTAGGGATCCACCTCCAATCGGACGAATTGGTGGTTTCCAGTATCTCTCCCAACCGATGTGCCACAAATGGTTTAAACGCACGAGCGTCACTCCGTATCCACTTTAGAACAGTAGATGAGTCGGTCCAGAAAGTGGTTACGGAAGGCTTGAGGCGATGTGCTAATAAGATTGATTGCGCGAACCGTGATGCTATGAGTGCGGCTTGTAACTCGAGTCGAGGAATCGAAACTGGTTTCAGAGGTGAAACGCGTGCTTTGCTACCGATGAGAGCAGTCGATACGGTGGAGTCGCTGTAAACGAAACGCCAGTAAGCGACGCAGGCTCAGCGTACTCCGGCAAATGCATCTTGCACCAATCTAGATGGATCAGTCCGTTGGTACCTACCTATTTTCGGAGTCCTTCATCCTCAAAAGAAGAAATTAAGAGCAGTACACGACGCGGCTGCAGAAACGAAAGGCGTAAGCCTTAACAGCATGCTCCTGCAAGGTCCTGACCTACTGTGCCCACTCTTAAATATATTATTCCGTTTCAGAGAAGGCGCCGTGGCTTTGAATGGGGACATCAGAGAGATGTTCCCACAAATCAAGATAGCCGCAAGAGATAGGGATGCTCAAAGATTTCTCTGGCGTGACAAGGACGGCGTCGTGAAGGAGTACCGCATGTCATCGATGATTTTTGGTGCAGTATCGAGTCCGTTTGTGGCGCTGCATATAAAAAATAAGAACGCAAAAATATTCGAATCCACTCACCCTGCTGCATGCAAAGCAATAATCGAGGACCACTATATGGACGACTACCTCGGCAGCCACTCCAATGTTGCTGATGCGGCACAACTGGCTGTTGACGTAGTCACGGTCCATAAGGCGTGCGGGTTCGAGATGCGTGCATGGACGTCGAATCACCCAGAAGCACTCGCACTCGTTCCAAAGGAACTACGAAGTGACGCTACTTCAGACGTTTACCTACCTCCCAGTAGCGATATCGGTGTATTAGGCGTGAAATGGAACCCACGCCAAGATTCATTAGGATTTCATGCTCTACCTCAGATACCGACTGACACTTTAACAAAACGAAATCTTTTATCAAATGTCATGAAAGTATACGACCCTCATGGTCTAATTATGCCAGTCGTTATCTGGGGCCGCATTTTGATCCAAAAATTGTGGCGAGCAGGCGTTGATTGGGACGCGCGGTTACCTGAAGTTTACGAAAATGAGTCCAAGGAATGGTTCACCCAGTTGCAAATCGCAGCCGATTTGAAAATCCCTCGTTGGTATATGAAAGAATCAGACGTTTCAGATGTTCAGCTGCACGTGATTGCCGACGGTGGCGAGCAAGCCTATGCCTGCGTCGCTTACTGGCGTTTCGTTTACAGCGACTCCACCGTATCGACTGCTCTCATCGGTAGCAAAGCACGCGTTTCACCTCTGAAACCAGTTTCGATTCCTCGACTCGAGTTACAAGCCGCACTCATAGCATCACGGTTCGAAGGACCAAAATGATAGCTACGATTGTGGACTGTAAATGAATAAATGGATATGGGGAAATTGAGAATTAAAAACTATATTTCAACACACTTTAATACTATATTCACAAGATGCAAAGGCAGACTGATGGGAAAACGTACACATGTCAAAAAAGTAAATAATTCAAAATAATATGTCATATATAATAGTTATAAAAAAGGTCGCGACCCAGCCAGTCGCCAATATACTATTTTCGTAAAACTTCACATCCACTCAGTTGCATGTATTTGAGTTCCCAATTTTCAACTACATATGTACATATGAACACAAGTTTTGAACGAGTTATATTTGCCTCGGATATTTCAGTCATGATCATGAGGTATCGTTAGTAATTCCTTCAATTAAATGAGTTTCTGGTATCTGTCATGTCGAACTTCGAAGCAACGATGCATTTTAAAGTTATACAGATGCATTTTAAAATTTACAGGTACAGACAAGATGGCACAGAATATCATCAGCCGGAATCGAGCTTAGTTAATTCGGCCAACATTCTGCCTTGGGCTGCTACATTCCACTCGTTCTATCGCCACAAGTTACTATTGACGAAACTCATTCCTAACAATCTTCAAGTATTTGAAAATACTACTCTTTCGTCACCATTAAAGGTAATTTCGTCTTCAATTAAATTATCTAACGTCACGATCCATAGCTTTGCTTTTTAGAGTTGTAAATGAAGGTTTTATAAGTGCTTAATTCATACCTATATTATGTATGATAGTAACTCTAAAGCTTTAAAGTATCAGTCATTGCAGCTGGTAATCCATTTTTTTATTATGTGTATTAATAAACATTATTTTTCAGTGTGCTATTCATGCAATGCTGTCCACTACTGTGGACGGAAGACTTCACGGAAACGGAAACTGTAATGAGTTTGCCCAGTACCGTGCTCTGAGAACAGCTCGATCTGTATCCGAAGATATTAATGCGGACGTTGAAATCATAGACACTGATTTACTGTACGTATTATTTTCAATAAGTTACTCTAGATACATAATACACATCATGTTGCTCAATGTGATATTTTTCATTTGTTTCCTAGGAAAAAGAAGAACAGAATGGGGCAGATGAGGCAATACAATCCAAAGAACGATGTTGAGTATAATAATTTTGGTGGCAGCAAATCCGAACGTCAACTACTAGGAGAAAGTCTTTGTCCCATACTCAGTGGCGTTGTTAAAACATCCTGGGGTGAAGTCTCCGCTGGAAATCTGATAGCAGGAATTGCGGCCGGTTCAGAGGCTCAACGTGTTTCTGTTTTAGAGTTAGCGAAGGGTTCAGTTCTTAACTATCCGAATGCACAACCGACTGTATCGTCGATATACGCAGCAACATTATCAGGTATTTAAATAATTTTGAATATAACACGTGGGTGCCTAGATTACAAATTTGATTTAGGTAGGTATCATATTTTTCCATGTATGTTTACAGGTGACTTAGCTGAAGCGATTTTAATCCAGGGTACTGAAAGAGGAAGTGCGTCAATTTCGGTAGGAGCTGCTGGTTACTGGAACAGCACCCAAGCTCCAAAATATTATATGCTGCGCACGCGCCAAAACATCGAGATGACGGACCCTGAGATCCGCGGAGATATTGACGGTTTCGTGTTGGGCAGTAATCTGAATCAACCTCTTGGAACATTCAGTTCGTTGAAACTATCGCAATTACTCGATATGTATTACTCAAATGTAAGAATCTGTAATGTTTTAGAAGTACTTTACTCAATAATTTAATCATAAGTTTTAATTTTAGTTTTAAATAAGGTTCACACTAGCTAGTGTGATTCTCAGAAACCTCGTGTAAGACAACCTCTAGAGCTTGCCTTACACGAGTTTTATAGTTCCACCATTCAGTCACGTGCCACGTGATGAAGTATCAAGTACCTATCGGATGCATGGTCTCGTGAAAAGGAGGCCCGATAGCCCTACCATGAGCTACCCTACCACTACTTTATTAACGCGGACTTACATTCTATTCCACTCGCTCGCATTGTACGTAGGGCCTGCAGTACCGGGGCCGGTACTGAGATTTTCATTTCCCGGTACCGAGCGGTACCAGTACCGGGACTCCCGGTTCTGTCCGGTTCTTGCATCGGCATATGACTTAATGAATTTATTACTAAATTAGCTATTGAACAAATAAATATAAATAAACCGTAATGCAGCGCTTATAGTATTAAATGTGACGTTTTCAGGGTAAAGGTCGCGTACCGTATGGACGAAATTTGCTCGTATTATTATACGAATTAGAGCGTCCTTGTGCTTAAGTGACAATGTTGTACCTTTATGAAAATGTCACAAAACTCACAACTATATTATCTTCCATTAAAGACAAAAACGAAACAACTAAAAAACCATGGAAAATATTTTATTGCAAAAACGACATTATAAACACTAATATTTTACGTGGCACTAAGACACCTATCGATTTGTCGTTAGATAGTATCAAAATTATGCAGGTACCCTTTTTGCACTATCACGCTTTCGTTACTAACTTCAGTGCTAAACCACCATTTTGTCAGTTGCGAATCGACCGTTGACCAAAACGCATGACATTTTTGAGAAAAAGTGCCATAAAGCCAAAAAAGAAGTGATTATGTTAAGAATGTTGTAAGGAAAACTGCGATATTTGTATATGTGGCAGTTTTGAATAAAATAAATATGTAAATATTGTGTTCCTTTATATAAAGAGGAATCGCAATACGGAATGTGGCGGTTTAGATTTTAAAATTGTATCCTATTAAATTGGATTTTTCCTAAAACAAAACTGCCGTATTTGGATTTGCAAACTTTTTGAATTAAAAATATATTTGAGTCCATCAATCACAGGTGTCATATTTGTACGTTGTGGCTGTTTTGGATTAAATAAATATGTAATTATGTATGTATTATTTATAAACAAAGGCGACGGAATACGGAATGTGGCAGTTTAGATTCTGAAATGTACCTACACTGCAATTGTACGTAACGAAAAACAAAACGATCGTATTTGCATTTATAATAATATTTAAATCCATACAATGTGCCAGATATGTTTGTTTTGCATGATATCTGCTAATTTCTTGCAAAACATGTTTGTTTTGCTGATCTGAACAAGAAATAATATTGCCCCTAGGTATAAAAAAAAAACAATCAAATTTGATATTATTAATATTAGTATACATCAGTGAATATCAAAATGTCAAAATTCAAAGATATTTTTTTTTGTGGACAGGTATACAGAGGTTTGAAGACCATACATCTGTAATCATCATAATGTCATAATTTAAAGATAGCTTTTTTGTGGATAGAACTACAGAGGTGTAATATACTTATAGATTTTATCCATTTTATGTATTAATTATTATATTGTGTGTAATTTTGCTTTAAATATAAAAAAAATGAAACACAAAAGCACTCGTGTGCTTTACACGATCACAGCTACATAAGAGTTAAAAACATAATCTCTATATCACGCATTATATTAAGACACTAGCTTGTTGTAATTTGAATTCTAACTATGAAGAACTAGAATTAAATTTACAGGCGTGATCTATTTTGGAATACAGCGTTGTTCATGATAAGCAACGATATTTGTTAATACGTATACACAAGACAGCTCTAAAAAACACGCATCTTGATTATTTAACATAGAACCGGGAAAGAACCGGGACATTATCTTCAGTACCGGTCCTCTCGGTACCGGGAGTACCGGGAAATTCCCGGTACTGAGAGAACCGGGAGCAGGCCCTAATTGTACGAGTACGAAGGGGATGGACAAAAAGTAAATCCACCTTAATAACGTAGTGGCAGCTCATAGTACGTTTACAGGTCCGATATATCTCCTACTTATCGATTGTAAAATTGACAAAAAATTAATAAGGCAAATCATATTTTCCTAGTATTGTAATAATAGTTTCAACTTCTAAATTAATATGTTGCAGAACGGAGTATTCAATCACAACTTCAGAGCGTGTAACCGTCGTTCCCTCATGCAACAATACATCACTGCCGAAAATTTAGTTCCGGAGACATATACCTTTGCAGCGGCTTTAGATACACAAATTCCCTTGAGAGGCACTATCACAGGTGGTTTCGATGACTTGGTTAGCAGTGCCGTTACAAACTTCCAAAGTTACGCTTGTGAGTCTAGAAAATATATACAAATATCTAGATAATTATTATGACACCACGAGAAAGAGATAAAAGTATGTATCATTTTATGAGAATTTTAGGATGTAAATTAATAATTAATGCTATTGTATTTTTTCAGCCTCCACCATGAATGATCTCAACTGTGCCAGCACGGATACCATTGCATCAAGTCATGGTTATCGTCTAAAGACAAACCTTTACTTGGTGCTAGATACAGCTTGGCAATATGATGTCATCTACCCGGCAGTGTCTTACCTCTTGGACTCCATCGAAGTCGGCAAATTTGGCTCTAGTGTGACACTACTAAGTGCTTTTGATGGTCAAGTTGTGATAAACACAACTTGGTCTTTAGCAGACTTTCATTCTGAATACACTCTTGCCAAACACCAGTCAAGTATGTACATATTAAACCAATATCATTTACAATGAATGTAAATACTTAATTTTGTGAGATTAATGTAATAATACCACCTCTCCACAGTGTTCACAGGAGTAAACTTGCAAAATTCTTTAACAAACATTCGTGCATTAATGCAAGAGAGAATGGAGAATGAGTCTCTGCGTAATTACGTTGGCGGCAATTCTTCGGTACTGCTGTTCCTGCTGAACAGTGGGAACCTGCAGAACAATGACCAGGTTTTGAACCAGGCGCGCATTTTGAACGAAACCGTACCAGGTAAGTTTTTCATGAATATAATGATTTTGTCTTGAATAATTAATGCATTGGAGTACGGTTTTCAGCCTCCACCACTCAGTTGGGTATCCAAACGAAAGCTCGGTAACAAATTTCAGACAAAGTAAAAATACAGATTCAAGTTCTCTTTATTATGAATCGTGTATAATGTGTTGTGCAATGTTTATTGTTCATGTAAAATAGTGCAATAAGAGCAACGAAATGTAAATTGTTTATTTTTTTATGGAATTCACAATTTCAACATGGTATGGTAATATCAAATACCATTACTTGTCAGTCATTGTTGTCCTTATATTGTAATTTTATTTACCTGATATCTTACTTTTCACATCTTATATTGTATTTTTATTTTACAGACTTGAGAATTCTGTTCACAACTTCAACGAATCAATTCGACACGTTGTGGAACTTAGTACGCGATATGCACAACGACATTCATACTGTTTCTCTAACAACCACTGTCAACCACATTGAAGCTCTTGCTCCTACGCTAAACCGTATTCAGCAAGGTAACTTGAATTAGTTATTACTTTAACTAAGTGATAATGCAACAATGACATCAATAGATTCTTTCACTAGTTGCGTTAGATTCAATATTAGTAAATTAAAGGCTTTTATTAATTATGTAACCTGAAGGATTTGTAATTTACTACTACTACCTCTATCAAGAGTGTCATTTCCAAGAGAGTTGAGGTCACGCTCATCACGCACACAACAACATGTCATGAGAGTTCAACAACCTAAACACAAGAGTAGTTTGAAATTAGTGTTTTTTTCGTACTGATAGTACTTTATTTAGATGTGTGTGTAATTATTCATCAGAACTCTGATGAAATTGCCTATATCTATCTATAGATGATAGCGATAATAACTGGCCGTGTTGCGGCACTCTCTTGGCACAAATCTTAGCAAATCATATTATTTTAAATTGAACAAAATGTGTTTTTGTAAAGCAAAATGTTACGTTCGTTATAGTTTGGGAATATATCTGTATGTATTTATTAAATATCTACGTGTAGGTACTCTGTATTCCCTATTCCCCGTTTAAATAAGAAGTACCGAAAGATTAACGAGGTTTCATATAATGTTCTAGCCGGAAGAAGAATAGTCAATCCCCTCTGCGGAGCAAGGTTCCCCAGTGACACGAATTCTGGAAGCAGAAGTTTCGACGATTTCGTGGAGCCGGGCTTCATCAACTTCTACTCCATCCACCCCAATTATTTCTACAGCAATAACGATGAGAGGAGAATTCGCATATCCCGAACGGGAGCCGGCGTAGGCAGCCTTGTTATTTGCCATTCGCGAACTATTACTCAACCAAGGTTAGTGATTTTAGTTTAATATACGAGTAAGTACCTGGGGGCTATCATAATCTTTTAAATACGATTGTATTTAGATTCGGCCTGCCAGTTCTTCACAGTTACTTTAGGGAATTGGCACATCGAGATTCAGTTTTGGCCCTAAACGATTCAATCGCATTTGTAGATCGTGATAGCTCCACTGGAATAATGTTAATATATTGAAAGCGATTTTACCTTTATTTTAGTAATATCACCGTACCCTCCATGTATACACATTGTTTTATTTCACCTTGTTTTTAAAAAATTCTGGTCCGTTGTATTAAGTAATATTTTATTCAATTTATCCCTCCCCATAAAGACGGAATTTTCTTGTTCCTTTAGGTACACCTACTATTTAACCGTCTAGGAGTATTAGTCTTTATAGTAAAATAGTAATAATACGTTTTGATGTTGAAATAAGTAATATTTATTTTCTATATTTATTATTTCAGACAAAATGCCACACTATTAGGCTTAGATGAGAACGCAATCACATGCCAAACAATCGCTAACACAGGCAACGTGGAGATCAGTATGCGGAACCTCTGCGACGGGTATTCCACCATCAACTCCTGTCCGTTCCTCTACGTCTCCGTACAGTCCACCACCACTAGCATTTCCACCTTCACTGCTACTTGCACAGGTAACTAGCCCGAGATTTTTTTGTTATGCATTGATCAGCAAACTGGACGTAGCAATAGTAAAGTTGATACCAAGAGATTGCCTAGATAAGCCTTCTGATTGTGATTTTACCTCAGTCAAAACTTTTCCCGAAGCAGTTTTCGAAAATTGATTCAAAACCTAAATCTAAAACTCTATTTTTCAGCACTGGATGTTAAAAATACGTTTGACTATTCTTTAAATCGAGATTTGTTAACATTTTTACTATTATGCATTATAATATTCTTAAATACAGTGTGTTTGGTTAGCGGTGTCGGAGCTTTTAAGGGCTTAAACTACAATCAATTTCATCGATTCATTACCATAGTTTTTTTTTGTGCCAACGATAATTAAATAGCGGCGTTTTCAAATTTCAAACAGACGAATACAGGAGCTCGTGCTATTTCTGGAACTATACGTTTGTTACCGGTGCTATTGGCACAAAAAAAAAATGTGTGGTAATTTATCGATGAAATTGATTGTAGTTTAAGCCCTTAAAAGTTCCGACACCGCTAACCAAACACACTGTACCTATAGTTGCGCGTTAGCTGTCGATTTCTTTATAGTCATTCACTCAGTTTCTCAAAGATTTGCTATAAATAATCCTTACACGGACAGTTAGCCTTTGCACATCAACTGCGCGAAACGTCATGACTTATCCGATACACTAAAACAATCAGTGCTACACTGCTACATGTTACCAACTACCTACTACATTCATATTTTTCTCTTCGCAGATGGAGCGTGCCGGTTCCCATACAACATTAGGTATTCCGTGCAGATCGAAAATTTTGGCTGCTTCAGTAGCTCCACCAGCGTTGCAGCGAGCCTAATCGTAGTCATCGCTGCCCTCGTCTTCAATTTATTCCAAGCATCTTAGACATTATCTTATGCGCATTTTTATTCATTTGAAACCTCTCTGCACCCGCCGTCTTCCCAAGGCCTATAATGCACGTACGTCCCTACGTATACGTTCGGACACGGACAGGTTTCTACAGAACTAACCGTATTATAAATACTAGATTAAGAATTACATTTAAATATACGAGTAAGTACTTATAGTTACCTATTATTAGTTACCAAGCTGCCATAACTATACGTATTTATTTGCTTTGAACAGGAACGAATTGAAATTATCGAACTAGTCGTACGACTATAGTAACTCCCCACCTACCAGTTTATTTATAATAAATAATAATGTACTTATACATACGAGTATAATAATGTGACAATGTGTTTAGGTTTATATTAAACTATCTTATACTGTATAATTGTAAAATAAAATTATGTTTTTGATAATTAGTCGAATAAAGGTCGTTTTTTCAACAGGGTAGCATTAAATCGTGTGAATAAAATATATACCCTATTCATTATTATTTTATCACCGATGTAAAATATTTTTTTCGTGAAAGCTATTTTTATACAAAATAAAACGATTTTTAGTAAGTCATTTATTTTCTTTCTACCTGTATTTTTATACAGGCAGAGCCGTGTGGTGACGGGAGTATGAATACATTTGTCACCACCCCAACTCCTCCTGCGGGTGTCGTAAGAGTCGACTAAGGGATTGAAGTGTCACTGACCATTATTTGATAAAAGATGGATGATGGGTAGCAGCATCTTCATAGTGGACACCTGTTACTGCGATCGCCAATCCGCTTTCCCAGCGTGGCGATTATGGGCATTTACCTCCTAATGCGTGTATACGCATAACTAGTTAATAGGAGAGGCCTACGTCCAGCAGTGGACTATCATAGGCTGATGAAGACTTGAAGAAGTATAAAAGAGCAAGTTCTGAAAGCAAGCAAAGCACCAGAAACTAGTGGAAATAAAAACGTGAAATTTATTCCAAACATTAAACACCGGAAATAAGGGTATTAATACTATTAATCGTGTAGCTTTTATAAAGCAACCCCGTTTTTCAAAAGTTTAACCGTGAAGTTAAAAGTGGAAATGTTAGTACAGGATAGGTGAGCAATGTTGGTGTATATAAGGAAGCTATTTTTTTTTGAGATTCGGTTAGAAAAAAATACATGTAACTTTGTAGAAAACATACGTCATAGAATACATACTTAAAAAAACCGGCCAAGTGCGAGTCGGACTCGCGCGCGAAGGGTTCCGTACCATTATCAATTTATTATTAAAGAAATACAGTTAAATCAACCTACCTCAAAAACTGTAAGAGATAATTTAATCAAACCAAAAATCGTTGATAGAGTTTATTGATGTGCATAACATATATTTTTTTTAGAATTTTATATCGCGTAATTTAAAAAATAGAGGGGGGGGACACATTTTTCAGACTTTGAGAGATGATATCTCGAAAACGATTTGCTTAAATAAAAATGAGATGTATAAACCTTCATGTAATTTTCAAAGACCTTTCTATTAATACCCCACACGCTTATATTATATACAACTAAAAATGTTTTTCTATCCCTCAGTTACATGTATGGAGACCCCCACCCCAATAGTTTTTTTTACCATTTAGTATCATAATCCTGTAGCGGTTCATACAACACATATCCTTACCAAATTTCGTTACTGTAGCATTTATAGTTTCCGAGTAAATCGGCTGTGACAGACGGACAGACGGACAGACGGACAGACGGACATGACGAATCATAAGGGTTCCGTTTTTGCCATTTTGGCTACGGAACCCTAAAAACGGATATTTTGGCGTTTTGGAAAATTATAACCATGTGAGGGTTAAAATGAGGTGATTGCCTATTATCTGAGATAGACACTTCATACTCCGTGAAAGATGCCATTGGATATTTTTTTGGCCTTTTTAAGTTTCAAATTAGTGTCTCATTTCTAATTGGCGAATCTAATCAGAATAAAATAATAAATAGAGTAGAGCTCCTAAGTTTACACGCATCCTTCGATGCACCGTATGAAATACAATAATTAAAAAAGTACGAATTTATGAACGCGAGTATCCAAAGTATATAAGAAAAGAACAAAACCAAGTATCACTAAAATTATATTTTTCCATTGTCTTAGTGAAGTTGTTATTTTTTATTGCATTAGCGTAAACCGCACAAATGAAGAGCGAAGTATTGAACATGCAATGTTATACCAATATACCCGATTAAAAGTAAAAGCTCTTCATAAAAACACTGAGGAAGCGATGTTGATTACAGGTAGTGTACAAGGTGAAATAGTTTTTTATTCTGATCATGCTCACTTATTATTATTATTCCATCAGACTCGTTCGAGTTTAAAACGATATCATTTCCTTTTAAGCTGTTCTGTTCTTCAAAAGGCAATATGAATCGATTGCAAAAAAATTGTACATACTGTGGCTCGAATGGAAGACCAGCGCTAGACTGTGTTTCTTCTTCTTCTCAGACGATTCCTCATTACAGAGGGTCGTGACTATCATTCACGGTTTTTTCGTGTCTATGTCCCTGACTACGTTTCTCCAGGTCTTCCTGTTCTGTGCCATTTGAAGACAGGCCTGGGTGCTTGATCTCGTTGATGCTTTAATTACGTCTATCCACCGAGTAGGCGCTCTTCCTCTACCTCTCTTCCCTTCCACCTGGCCGACCATTATCAGTTTTTCTAAACCACCTTCTTGCCTGGCCAGATGCCTGCCGAAAAAGCGAAGTATGCGCTGAGTGGTAATAGTGGAGAGCCTGGATAACTGTAACTGGAGACTGTGTTTACAGGCCAACAATATGCTGCACGTAGCACGTGTTTTTTTATTTTTTAATATGTTGTGCCGCAAATAAATATTTGTTCTTCTTTCATTGTTATGGGCTTAATTAGTTAAAATAAAAAACACGAGCACATCCATGGAGTTGCGAAAATTGATCATACAAACTATTTGATATGCTCTGGGCTCTGGATAACCTTTGGCAGTAGAAAAAGGCGACAAATTGGGAGGTACACCAACAGCCTTTGGGTGAATTAGAATTGATGAACTAAACAATGGTTTCAAAAATATGGTTGAGATTAGTTCGCTGTATTCTTTCGATAATTGAAATAATGACCTATTAATTGTAAGAATTAATAATTATTTTCCGTATTTTACAGTCGCAACACCGGGTGTGAGAAAATTACAATTTTTCTCCTCATCACAGTTTCGAGTAGGAAGTAGGCCACACACTACTTATAACAAGACAATGCCACATGTTAACCAAATAGCTTTTTTCCAAGGTGTACCTAATAGGGAGTTAAGCGGCTATCTATGTTTATCTACTCAGCTTAGATAAGATTGTTTCACTCGAAACCGTACCAGTGATAACAGTGTCCCTCCGACACACATAGACAATAGCTACTCATAAAATGAAACAATTACATGATCAAATAGTTTTTAGTATTTTAGTACTTTTGTAGTGGAGAAACTAGTCAAAATGAATAAAACAGTATTAATAACTATACTATTGTTCGGTTGTGTGGTGAGATTGTGGGCCCAGACTTCTGGCAAAACGTTATCCCCGTTTTTGAGGGAATGTTATAGTGAACCTAATTTATTAGATAGAAATAATTTACCCCCCATGACGTTACCAGTGTTGCTAGATTTAATAAGGAAAATTGAAGATCATCCTAATACTGTTGGAGATATGCGGCAAATATCCACTGCTATAGTAAACATGTTAGTGTTTATTTATACCTAGTCTATTACTCTTTAAAATATGCTTATGGTCATCGGTATTAGTGTAAGTAGGGCGTTATGTTCTAATAATTACTGATTATCTTCATAATTCAGATTGGCCGATGCACTGCCTATTGGCCATTCGTTTGCATTAGTCGACAATTATGGATTTTGCATTTTCATCTTCATAACTATTATCTACGGGTACCAATACCTATACTTGAGTTAGTAGGGTAAACTTGCCTAAATCGTACTCCTGCCTAAATCGTACCCCATCAATATCTTGTGAATTGAAACTGCTGAAGCAGTGCAAGTTTTATAAAATTGAACAACTTGGTCGGTATGTAACATCATCCGAGAAACAGCCACACAGTGCCACTCCATCGAAAATTATTCAATAAGTTATTAATTTCGCTGTTTTCGAGTAATTGTTAAGGTCGACTCAGGATTTCAATTTTGATCGCAATGAGCTATGTAAATTATAAGTATTTTGCTTAATGCTTTACTTATTTACGCTATTAATTACGAGAAATACTATCGTCATTTTAACAACAATTTTTTTATACGGCAACTTTTAAATCTTAGTTATTTTATGCCTAAATCGTACTCATCACTTTGTTCTATTTTGTACCGGTACGTTTTAGGAATAATCGTTTATTTGACTGTATATGATAAACATAACCAATCGATAATACAATACTTAGTCATGTAAAGTTAAAGAAATAATTATCTGTGTATATTGACAATGGAAAATTTAAAAAAATAAGAAATTTGGTCAGGCTCATGTTGAAGGGATTAAACAAAATAAGAGACAAATAATTTGTGTACCTACGCGATGAAGTCTGGATCCACTGACTTTGTGCTGGAGTCGAGAAATATGCTTGTAATTTTATTTTTGACAATGCCATGAAATTATGCAGTCCGACAAACAATTATGGATTGAAAAAAAATCGTTAAAATGTTAGTTTTAAATCTGAACAACATAAACATCTGAACAATGTAATAAGATTAGTGGCTAAATAAATATTACTAATATCCCTGAATATCATTGGTTATGATTACGAGACTATAAACAATTATATAATCTTGATTTTTATACTAAGTTACGCGGGTACGATATAGGAATACAGAGGTACGATTTTGGAATACATAGTCTTAAATCGTACTTTTTCCACTTTTTTTAAAATTGTATTTATCTCAGAATATATTGAAGTTCAAACTTAATTTGTTATTTTAGTCGATTAGTAAATAAATAAAGATTCTTTTGATATCATACACATATTCATTTCTTATTTATATATCCTGATATTTAGCACTTTCTCTTAAGGGGTACGAAATAGGCAAGTTTCCCTGCCTCTTACCGACCGTGATGCATACAATGTTTTCATCACACTCGCGGACAAAACAATAAGTTATAAGACAAAATATATTGTTTAGATTTTTTTCTATTACTCCCGCGATGCATTCATATACAGGCGCGCTTAGAAAGTAAGTGTGATGAAAAATGTTATAAGTGTTTCCAGATGATGTCATGCAGTTGATAATACCTACCTATACCTAACAATTAACTAACTTAACTAAAGTTATTACTTAGGAAACATACAGGTAACTGATAACCATATTGGCAAAGTAATTTCGTTCATTTTTAATAATTTCAGGTTTCGACAAGACGGAATAGTGTATGATCCAACGGCGATAGTGCAGCAGTTTGTAGTGCCATTCAGCGCTACCGGATTCCCAATATACAAAAACATGTTGTTGCTGAATAAGCTTTTGCCGTGGAACCAATTTAATTTGCCTACAGATAGCTTAACACCTGAAGAAAAGGTAGTGATTGATTATTTATTTACCATCCATATAGATACAGCGTGTATATTTGATACAAACGAATATTTTAATGGCGATTACTATCGGACCTAGGGAACATGTTTACATAAATTTCTTTAGGAAATTAATTAATTTTTTTATTACCAAATAATTGAACACGCAATATATTGCACCCACTGGTAGGCACATTAATTAACGGAGACATAATTATCTAAACGTCATACGAGTGTCATATGAGTTGGATGGCATACATTGCTGCTGGATTGCACTTTAGGAAAATCGTTACACCTAATTAACAAAAAAACTTAACGAAATAACTATCACGATTCGTAGGATCAGATATTACAGCTGGATTAATTATTCGCCCGAATAAAATACACACGCTGTATAATTACGATGCCAATGTCGAATATTGCCAAATGTATGTACAAGTACAATGATGAATGCGGACAATTTCTCAGCTGAACTACCTATAAAATGTAAATTATTCGGTAAAATAAGTTGTAGGGGCCAGGACCGTGACATTTGCAAACGCCAAACCGTAAAGTATTATTTTAATTGTATAAATGTTTAGTCAGGTTTTTTTGCTTGAATGTCAAATCACTCAAGTTTATACAGAGTGTTTTCAAATTAATCACGGATACCATAGGGTATGCATGTGTTCATGATAAGGAATCATTTTACTTATGGGACTCGTTTCGAAAAATCGAAAAAATACAATCACTTTCTATGAAATGTTGTTCACCCGATGAAACCGCTTTGTATGAAAAGGCCATTATTTTTTTCAAGATTTCGATATGAGTCCCATAAGGAAAGTTGTCCCTTATCATGAACACATGCATACACTAAGGTATCCGTGACTAATTTGAAAACACCTTATATTTTATAATTACATTACCTATTTATAACCTCTGTATTCATGTGTGTAGTAGGAAAACCTAAATAAATAAATAAATAAAGAAATAAATTACCTTCAAAGTTAACCTAGCCGTACCGTTACTAAAAAAAATATGAATAATAAAGATACGTTAAAAAAATTGCATGTGTTACGTAATACTTGGTGCATCCGTTGTTTAAATGTAAAAACAATCAAGTAATTTACAAAATAGTGTTTATATACAGGTTGACTTCAAATTGGCGATACAAAATAATAAAACATGAATTTATTAATGGTCTTGAACAACTTTTACTATGGGACCGAATATGAAAACACAAGACAAAAACCAACATTTCCATAGAAATGTGCTAGATAAGTTGACCTAAATGTATGGAAGTGTCGATTTTTTTCTTGAGTTTTCACATTTGGTCCCATAGTAAAAAGTAAAAGTTGTTTGTAACGACCCGCCCCTCTTAAAATATCCCTTTAAAACCCCTCCTATAAAATACTACTCAAACTACTTAGTCGACTCTCCTGCTTTTAAAGTTTTGGCCATGATGAAGTGTGATCGTCTAGAGATTGATGGAGGACCCTAAGGCCACGGTCGTACTGCACACGCCGCACGCAGCCGACAACGTCCCGTCGCACGCAGCGGGTGAATGGTGTGTTCGAGAATGCTCGGGAGTGGTCGTTTTCGCCCGCTGCGTGCGGCGTCCCCCCCGCCATACATCATTCAGACGCTGCGTCCGACGGGACGTTGTCGGTTGCGTGCGGCGTGTGCAGTACGACCAAGGCCTTACATTGTTTCATAGTAACCTAGAGTCTTTGACTATAACAGGATAATTATGTGGAGCTTGTGGAGATAAATAATAATGCCTAAACTAAAGGATAAAGAAGTGTATTCGCAAAGATTAAAACAAGATTATTAATAATTGTTCAAACAGTCACATTAAGATAAACATTTCTAATGTAAAGAAGTATGTAGATATTTATAGTGGGTGGCATAGCAAAACACAATTAATCAAATAGGAATCCAATTAATAACTTAAAACATAAATTTATAATGTAATTCACTAATATTATAGAAGCACCACCTGCGGAGAGAGATAGACCATCATGAGAATTTAAAATATAAATGTTTAGTATATAAGGTTAAAAAAAAACAATAATAAATAATTATTGTTATTTTTTTTCTAATCCACTACCAGCTATTTCTTGTCGCGGCTAACTTGTGATAGTCCATTCCTTTGATTTTCTGCCAGAGTTGCAAAGGAATTTAAATATATTTTACAACAAATGTACTCTTAAGTACTGAGTTAATATAATAAAATAGAACAATGGAAGATTTTCCATATCCCTAGTCTACGTTCATATGAATTCTTAAAAGAACTCACGTCTACATTGTACATGTGATAGTGTTACTTCATCATGTACGAACTATCATCAAGCAGGATGTGGTCTGCGACCCTAGGTTAACCTAACAGACGCTACCAGCATTTCGGAAAGCCTATTCCAAGCGAGAAGAAATGCCAAGAAACTCGCTTGTACTGAGATTTCAGCTCAACTACCTTCAACAGTCATTATTTATATAGAGTAGAAGGAGTACTGTAACAGCCTTAGCTTATCCATTACTACCAATGTTATTTAGAATTCCAGATTTTAAAATCTATATGCATTAGAAAGTACCACATTCACAGTATAGTGTTACTAAACTTCTGATCTTATGTTACATTCGATCAGTGCTAGATCCAATCGGTTTTCCAAATAATTCACCAGATCCTGTAATGGATTACAGATTATTTTACATTTTAGCATCTATTGTATTCAGTAAGTTGAACTCAAATTAGATTTAAAAAGTTGATATGCTAATTTTAAAGCATAGGTAATCCATAATAATGGATTCCTTAAGTTTTGTATATTTAAATACAAAGAGCCCTCACTTAGGGTAAACTTTAGATAAGTATGTAAGTATACATAGATATTTGGTCTAGATTACTAATAAGTAACCTAGGTTTTATTGTATAATATGAAAGCAAAGACTAAATTACTTCATAGCCTCTTTTGTGCTGTAAATAGTAATTTATTTTATACTATATCAATATGTATGAAGGTTTAGATTTGGATACAGATATACCTATATTATAAATGCAGTAGTCTTGAGTATATTATGTACTTGATTATTATACTGTGCCTTTATATGAATAGTATTTATAAAGATGGAAAAGATATTAATGGTATTTCAAATACATATTACAATGGTTTTCATGTGTTCAGCCTAGATTACTAGATTAGGTAATTGGAGCTTTATTTCCAAAACAAAGCAGCTGCTCTGAAAATTATGCATGCACACAAAATAGGTAATTTACACAATGAAATCCCATAAAGATGATGGTATAAATTCTTCTAAATGGTAGGTTCAGGTTACTGAGATCATCTTTCCTTGATGGAAAAGCAGCACACTGATCTGTGCACTATGCGCACTACAGACAGACATTTCTCACAGAATAATGATTGAAATTTCATAGCACCAGGATATCTCTCAACATTAATCTCTACTTGTTAGTTGATCTCCGATCAATATACTATCAATATGCAACCCTTTGACGGGCGAAAGAACGAGAGTTGGGTCCAAAGGCCTATAGTCAAGATCTCGCTAAGACAAGACAAAAATGGACACTTACCAGCTACCTCGAACTCACTTTATCATCAAATTCTTTGTCATCTGACTTAATTTTAATACATTAAAACTTTCCTACGAAATTGTCGAATACTAAGATAACACAGTTCCTGAAATCGCATTGGCCATTTCGTTATCACCGTTCGGTATCCACAGCCGACGCTTTACATAGAGGGTTAGTAAATACATAAAACAAATACATAAAAGTGACCTCGAATGTAAATGCAATCTACTCTAGGTGTTGTTAGTAACCCAAATATCTCCTAGATTATTATTTCCCATTGTTTTATATTTATGCAACATAGGTACGTTAACCGGAAGAAACGGGCGAATTTAAATATGAAACTCACTATTTATCCCCAAGACTAGGTGTATTTTATGTAGGTAATTACTGTAAAGTTAACACTCGATAAGATAATAATCAAAAACTCACCAAACCGAAGGTATTTGCAACTTACTATTACTACACTACACATTTTCGTCTACCACGTGACCCTCTTGCAGAGCGACCGCCCCTTCTCAATCTCAACCAGAAAATCCCCCCTTTTGCAAAAAATGGCGTCTATTTATAGGGTTTTCGAACAGCCTAAAATGTATCACTAAAATTCCCGAACCAAGTAAAACGTTGTTACTATTTAATATCGACCTTATTTTCTACATCTTTAAGTTTATTTTATCTTGACTCTAGGTTCGACTTAGAATCTGTTACTTTCTATATGATCTTTCGGCCATGTTTTCTAGGATTTTGCACACTAAACTAGCATCGTCCTTTTTAGGTTTTAATAATTTCGTACTGATGTTTGATCAAGGGATTATATTTCGAAAATACTTTTTAGTTCGAATATTTATTTTAATTGTTAGTATTTTATAACACGAGTCCGACTAGACCCACTATCGCGTATTTTAATTGCCGAATTGAACGGAAATGAAATAATTCAATGAAGTACTTCGTTGACTATTTACGATCGTTTAATATCTTAATATTCGCCAATTGCGTTGGTTTACTATGGATACATATATAAAAATTATAAATATAATTATGGAATATATGTAGCAGTTCAAACGGACTGTTACATGTTCAAAACCATTAATAGATTCACGTTTTATTATTTTGTATCACCAATTTGAAGTCACCCTGTATATGTACTTGCGATTACATTCTAACTTTAATTGACTCTACAGAGTTACAAATGCTAGGGGTCAAGTACCTAACTCTGTCTATAACTAGTTCGACTCTACAGTATACACATTTCTCCAAAAAGATCAAATTTTAATTATATTTCCAGTGCGCCCTCCACTTTATGGTATCATCCAGCATATTACTGAACGCCAGAGGAGACGAAGAATGGACGTGCAACAGCATATCGATCCCTGGCCGCAGCGGCCGCCTAGCTGCGTTCCGGGAGGCTGACGATATCGAGATCATTGATGTCAAGTGAGTGAGTAATTTTATCGGACCAGTAAACGCTCAACGGATTTTTTTAAAGGGTATCTTGAAGTGGAAACTACTTACTAGACACCCAACCCGATGAAATATAGATACCTATGATTATATGTTTTTTTTTGTATTAGTTTCCTCAATGAAATGTCGTTTGTTTATGACACTAAATTTATATGATAAGCAGAGAACGGAAAAATGTGCGTCATTCTTCGCAATAATATGGACATGACTTCTAAGTTGATTGAATAATTAATCATTTAATCATTTTCAGAATATTACATATTTCATACCGGTAACTATGAAAACCTTTTTAAATAGTCACCTTAAAGCTACGAAATCAAATTTGAAGAAATTATTCATTTGATTATTCATTTAATCAATTTTGTAGTCATGTCCATATTATTGCAAACATTGCAATGACGCACATTTGTCCGATACCTGATGATAAGGTAGGGTGGGGTAAGATGAAACGGTTTTTTAATGGGGTAAGAGAAAAAGCTACCAGCGGACGCTGTGCAAGAAGGACGACTTTTTGTCTAACCCCATTAAAAAAACCGTTTCATCTTACCTTACCTTCATTATTGCCCGAAGAAAAGTTATGGCATCAATTTACATTATATTCAGGTCTTACTATTAATTCCCTACAAAAAAAAATGCTTATAGGTAGGAGATGTCAGACTTAAATAGCTAACTACTCATACATAACTTTCATAACACTGCTGCTAATAAATAACTTTCATAATACTAACTGCTATTTTCATTTTTTTTTTCATTTCATTTTTCATTTTATTCATAACAATACAATTGTGTAGAATATAGATCTTAGGATAAATAAATTAAAAAAAATAATAATAATATAATCATAACCTACCCCTAACATGCACAGACACACATTTATTCCTGTTGTCAATAACATTAAGTAAATAGAATTGATATTATGGCATGACTAAAAGTAAACATATGATGATATAATTAACGCTGTAGAATAAAATAAACTAATCAATCGAATATACTATTATTAAATATGTCAAAAGATAAAAACTATAAAATCATTTAGTCATGTCATATCACAAAGGTAATAATAAAATAATGCCGGAATCATATCAAAAATATAAAATAATTAAAACCTTGTATATAATAAAAATAATTGTATGAATGAAGTAAAAGTGTCCATAACTTAAAATTTTATATGATCAATAAATATTGTATTTTTTTTATCAAACATCTAATATAAAATCATTAAGAGAGTAATAACATTTTTGTAAGAGATACTGCTTAAGTCTGGCATTGAAGACATTGCTATTTGTGATGGATTTGAACTGTACCGGTAGCTTGTTAAAGAGAAATACGGCCTGGTAGCTCTGGCTATTGTTGCCCAATACACTTCCCTGTCCTACAAAGGAAGTAAAAAGTTAATTGTGTATTTTTATCATTGACCTTTACATACGCTAATAAAGTGTAGGTACTCTAAGGTCAATGTTGAACACCAGTTTCGTCTTATGTCGATTTGTTTAATTGTTGTTTGTGCCACTAACTTCCAAGGAAAAAAGTTTTAAATTACACCTGGATGCTTAGCCAAGCTGACAATCGCAAGCGCTTAATCGTCAATCGTAAGCGAAAGGCAGCTAACTGTCTTTGTCGCACTAATATGAAAGAGTGACAGAGAGGGAAAACTACGATACGCGCGACAAGCGCTAGCGATTGGCAACTTGGCTAAGCACCCAGTTCCATTTTTTATTATTTTCAGTGGCACGAAGGACCATTTCGGCCGCCAAATTTTAGGGACAACCAATTGTCCAATAGAAACTGGCGTAGTGTCCACTCCCTGGGGTGATGTGTCTATGGGTCCGGTAGTCGCGGGTATTTCTGCTGGTCTGGAAGAACAAAACGTGCTTGTTTCTGATCTCGTCACATTAAAGTCGGGGTTTACAGACAGTGCGATTGTTGTTAACAACAGATATGCAGCTACAGTCGCCGGTACGTCATCATGCTGTTGAACTTATTGTACCAACTGTTATATACCTACCTAAATGTGTCTTACACGTTTTCCTAAAGAAATAATACATGTATCACGACCCCAACTCTTCCTGTGGGTGACGTAAGAGTCGGCTAAGGGATTTAAGTGTCACTGACCATTTATTTATGATTAATTATGGGCAGCAGCATCATGATTCATAGTGGACACACTACTGCGATCGCCAACCCGCTTGCCCAGCGTGGTGGTTATGGGCATCCTCCTGAGGCCTCCATACGCACAGGCTATGGAGAGGCCGCTGTCCAGCAGTGGACTGATAGGTATAGGCTCATTATGTGTGAACTTTTCCTCCGTTGTTGATGTGTTGTTTCTAGAAAATGTATAGTTCGTTAGTTTTGTTGAATTCCATTAAAGGATCCTAACGCTAATTCTCAATATTGCAATAACAATAGAAATTATGTTTTAAAGGTGATGTTGCCGAGGCCGCAATCAGACAAGGAATGACCCGGAATTCGATAACAGTGGGTGGTACTGGAGGATGGAACAGCTCGTACGCCAACCGCCATTACTTTCACACTCGCACGACAGACCTGGAACTCACGGACGCGGAAATCCGAGGCGGTCTAGATGGGCTCATCCTTAGCGAATTGGGGCTGTCGAATGTAAACGTGTTTCCGGAGTTGAAGCTGTCTCAGCTAATCGACATGTATTATACTTCGGTAACGTATTGACTGTATAACTCATATCCTCGTATGTAACATTTATCATACTATAATTACCACGCCTAGCCACGATCATGTTTCGGACACGTCAACATACAATGCTTCCCTCGTAAATATCAGAAAATTTGTAAGCATTAACAAAGTCATACAATGCCTCCCTTGTAGAAAGTAGAAGATTTGTAAGGATTGACATTCTAGAATTGACCGCGAAATTTAGTTATGCAGCCCGAAGCCGATATTGGATAAGATCACACACATACTTAATCTCTGATAAGACGATAGAAGAAGATTGAAAATAAGGAAGTAATGGTCCTTTCGTTCGCCGAAAGCTTAGTCCTTTTCAAAATATCACCATAATTCTTAAATCACCTATTGTCATCCTACTGAGCCATCCTCAAAACTCAAGTTTCTCAAAATAGTGTATTAATATTTTTGTTTTTAGAATGGCATAATGCACGAGCCCCGGTTTCGTGCGTGTAACCGCATAACGCTCATCCCAGACATCGCTCCCTCAACCACGCTCATTGAGCGGAGTCTGGGTCCCGCAATAGCTCTTTACCACGCGTCACCATTGTCAGGCACAACAAACATAAGAGGGATAGAGCAATTCGTCAACAACACTGTTATTGCCTTTCATTCTTATATACGTAAGTATGTACAGTAAAAAAAAAATGGTTTACCACTTTTCGACTCTTTTCAGTGGTATAAAGTCGAAAAGTGGTAAACCATATTTTTGTTGACTATACACATTATTTGCCTTTAACAGATCCACATGCAGATTCGAGGTTTGAAGATTGATTCAACGACATTTTGATATTAAAAGCTGTTTTGCTGATAATACTGATATATAATACGAGTGATACGGCTGACAGACCATTAAGGACAGATAGTTGAACGCTTGAAGTACCGCGATCTTATTATAATATATCCTCTCATCTCACTGTTGAATTTAAAAAAAACATATACCTGGCGAAAAGAGCGCTGTTGTATGTACCGTATTATATAACAGTTCCAGTTAAGTGATTGTGAAGGCACCTATAAGTAGAATGAATGTTTTGTCATTCTTAATTTGTTTATACATCCAATTAATTTTTCAGCCCTGAACATGAATAGTGATCGTCTATGTCCAGTGGTTGTCAACCAAATGATAAGACCAAAAGTGAATTTGATCTTAATAACATCGGAAACAAACCGCAACTTAATATCTTATATTGTTGACAACGTCGATGTTAGCAAACATGGATCCAGTATTACTCTTCTTCATCCACAAACTGGTGATGTTATTGTTGATAAAACATTTTCGCCAGCAAAGTTTTATACTGAATTTTCTTTAAGATATAGCGCGCAAATAGGTAAGTAAAACAGTTAATATTGCAGTTTAAACACTTAGAGAGTTTGGAGTGATATTACACTCTAGACTGTAACCGAAGCTAGCCTAGATCGTAGACGAAGCCAGCCTGGGTCTGACGTCATGCTTTCTATAGAAAACTAAATACCGGACAACCCGGTCTGAGCATGGGTACAGTGTAGTGTGAGTTATTTATACCTAGTCCAAAATAGCTTTGAGTCATTCATGAAATATAAATTGAGTTGTGTTAATTCCAGGTATGCTCAATGTCGTGAAATCTCTGAGTTCGATACGAGAACTGGCGACAAAACAAGCCGCAACAGAGCTAAGTCAGCAGTATTCTGGTGGAAATGCTACAGTAGCCCTGTTCCTGTCCGACACCATTCCTCTGACGGGCGACGACTGGAATCAGGCGATGATCCATGTTACATGGTTGAGACGGTTTGCTCCAGGTGGCTATGGTTTTCTGTTTTAGGTTGAACGTCTATCTATTTAAATCCACTTCACCCATTATGTACGTTTAGATTGATAAGCAGCATCCCATTAAAATTTGTCGCTAACAGCTAGGTTTTCAAAGCTACTACTACTTTAGGCTTGCTTATAGCATGGGTAGGTTGCTTAGGTTGCGGCTCCATTGAGTCGAAGAGGAGCGATGTGCAAAATTGGCCAATGAGACCGCATGACAGTGTTTCGAATTTTGAATATGAAGAATGTAATTGGTCAATTTTGCACATCTCCGCTCCTCTCCGCCTCAATGGAGCCGCAGCCTAAGGTAGGTTAGCGGTGGGGAAACATAAACAGAGTCAATTAACTATTATTATAGTTCGGGAAATATTATTTGACCGACTCTTATCTTACTTCTCAACAAGTTATCTTTTTATGGCATACACAATAACGCCCATAAACTATTTGCGTCATTTTTGTCGGGCCGGACACAAATAGTGAAGCTAGAAACTGACGGGAAAATGCTACAATCAGATTCTGGCAGCGTAAATATTGGCATTCCTCAGGGTTCTGCTCTCGGCAATACGCTATTTTTGCTTTTCATAAATGACCTGCCGTCAAATATTGAAGCTGGTTTTTCTGTTTTGTTTGCGGATAACACGACTGTGCTGGTTAGTGCCAAATCTTACGACCAACTAAGCCTGAAGATTAACAAAGCGTGTGAGCAGTTACTAACCTGGTTTTCAGCAAATGGGCTTCTGTTGAACTGTTCCAAATCCCATATAATGTTATTTTCTGGTCGTAGGGTTCCACTGCCCACATGTATGAATAACTGTCCAATGCCATTGAGCGACGATTCTAGGTTCCTTGGGTTTATGGTTGACTCCCACCTAAATTGGAAGTGCCAGGTCGACAGTGTTTGTAACAGGCTGGGTAGTGCTATATATATGATGCGAAAATTGAAACCTCTCGTCTCAGGCGAAGCCTTAAAGCAGGTGTACTTTGCTCACTTCCACTCTGTCATGGCATACGGCACACTTATCTGGGGAAACTCAACTGATGCTGACAGAGTCCTGATAGCACAGAAGGAAGCAGTCCGCCTGCTTGCTGGCGCGGGATTTCGAGACCACTGTAGGGAGCATTTCATTTCGCATCGCACACATTACTCACAGCATCTGTTCGACTTGTTAACGTATGTTCGAAGCAACATAACCCAATTTGCACGTGTCAACTGCCCGGGAAAGCAGTTGCGTTCTACAGGACGCCTCAGAACAGTTCCTCGTCGCATGGCACTCTCAACAAAGAACCCGCGTGTTATTGGGCCAACGTATTTCGAGCACCTGCCAGCAAGTCTGAGGAATGAGCCATGTGATCAGACATTTGACCATCGACTGAGAAACCTTTTGTTGGAAAATCCCTTGTACTCTCTTAAGGAATATATGGCTTTAACATTTTGATTGTATTGACATTTTTACCATATTTATTTTAAATTTAATGACGATCCTTTTTGGGAGATAAATTTGTAACTTGAGTTTTTATTTATTTGTTTACCGGTTGACTATGACGATTCTTTTTGGGAGACTAAAATTGTAATTTAGATTGTAAATTGTTGTTTTTGTTATTAATAATATTAATAGTATTTTTATTTTTTGTTTATTGACGATTCTTATTGGGAGATATAACATAATTAATTTTTTTGATAGTTGTTACATATGAATATTGATTGATTATTTTTATTTTTATTTTTGAATATTATTGACGATCATAAAAGAAATTCTGTTAGTTTTGACATTAATGTAAATTTAACCTGTAATTCTCTTTTATGAAATAAATGAGTCTAATCTAATCTAATCTACTTACGACCTTTTGTTTTGCATCATTAACAATAGAAAAGCGCTAGACTGCTGATGGTCTAGAAAGTGTTAACGCAAAACAAAGGGTCGTAAGTAAGGTAACAGTCGGTCAAATAATATTTCCCGAACTATACGCAACAAAATTTATTATTGGCCATCTTTAAGAATGAAGGACTATTTGTTTAACTAAAAATATTTTCAGACCTGCGTCTGGTATTCGCATCTTCATCATCTGGAAGTGAAACTGTGGCTCCTCTCCTTCGGTCTAGAGCAGACTTTATTCCGGTAACGCTGGCGACAGCGAGAGAATCGCCAGATGTTTTATCTAGTCTTCTGGAAAATATTAAAACAAGTAAGTATTATTTGATTACTTTAGGTGTATCTACATTTGTTAATGTACCTAAACATCGTGATAAATTGCAAATAGGGATTCACCTCTAAAAAATACTGCCAATTTAGGTTCCTAAGAATATTTTTTATGTTATTATGCTTCGTCATTTAAGAACTTCGGGTAATAGCCCATGCGCACGGTGCACATGTACATTGAACAGTCTTAGGTATCGTTGTGGGTGGCTGTCCCCAATACCTACTTACAACTACATTTTGACATTGATTCCTAAATACTTTCTGTGCCTTACTCGATTCATTGGTGCCAGCTCTTACGAATCGACCTACACTTACCTGACTTATTTCTGATATAAATATGTTGTTTGTTCTAACATTCTTGCATACCTCAATTATTCTCAGGTCAAAGAAGAATTGTCAACCCTTTATGCAGTACCGATTGGATAGACCGCAACTCTGGTACCGTCGGCTTCGAAGACTACGTGGACGCCAATGGGATAAACTTGTACAGGCTACTGCCCAATTACTTTTTCGTCAACAACCCGTCGAGGTTGCTGAGAATTCAAACTCAAGATCCAACAAGCCTCTCGGTTTGTTACTCGAGAACTGACACTTTTCCAAGGTATGTGCTTAATAATTTTATTTGTTATATTATTTATGTATATGTACGTATGTGCTACGATTAATAAGACAAAATTTAATTATTTAAGTATCTTATTACTGCTCTTTTTACATAGAAGAAATTTTGAATGAAACGATTTTTCATCTCGTATTTTGGACACCAAGAATCCAAAATCTTAACTGCAAAAGCCAAAAATATATATAAATTATTTTTATGACTGTACTGTGTAATAATGTATCATTAATTTATGTAGGTACCTACAAACACGCGACCTCTGGGGCACCATGATCGACCAACCACCCGTCAGACGTTCAACTTATACCTTGTTTTTTCCCTTCTTTTAAAATGATATTTTTGGTGTTATCTATAGGCGTAACCAGACCACTGGTTCCGTGCCTGGGGACGTCACATGCCAATCAGCCACTAGTGCGAGTGCAGTAGAGATAAGCCTGGCAGAAGACTGTTTCCACGCTTCGTCAGTAGACAACTGCCCACCGTTCTATTTAACAGTTGCGTCTGCAGCAGTACCTCTCATACCTCAGTGTAAAGGTAAATACGTTATAAATGTTATAATATAGGTAAGTTCTTCCTTACCAAGATCTAAGATTTCTGAACTTGCCTACCGGACCAAGCTAAAGAATAAATCAACGTAGTGACGTGTCTGGAACTTAGAATAGTGGCAGGGAGAAGAATGAAATGGCGATTACACCGTTCTTTAATATTATTTTTTGTGCTATTTAGGGATCAGAACCGGTTTTTTAGAAATAATCCAATATGTATTTGAAAATGCTTTTGTATTACTCAATATTTTCCTTTTCCTTTTGTGTCTGGAGAAAGTACCGGTATCCGATCCTTGATATTTTGTGTAATGTAGCTGTAAACATTGCTGTAGCAGTTATGTTATCTGCCTTTCCCTTTCAAACATTGTGACTTGGATTATTTTGTATGCATATATTTTATTACTGTAATTCTGAGGAAAAAATATCTAAATAATATACTTATTATGTCCCACCTCATAACGAATGTCGAATAAGGTTTACACCCTGTATTTGATCAAACACCTGATTTTGTCGCCTTAATTGTTTCACTTCTTTAAATAGGTAGGTAACATAACTGCAGCCAATACGAATATTATCGTAATTAAATACATTACGTATTTCCTTTATTTCAGATTCTGGCTGTCGCTACCCGAATGACATCAAGTATTTGATAGCTGCTCACGAGCTAGGATGTTATAGTAGCTCTCCGGCATTTATAAGCAATTTTGGCATAGTTTTATTCTTTTATGTGATAATACACACAATTATATCATAAAATGGTACCGATATCCTATATGTTTTAATAGCGCCGTTTTCCTTAAATTTCCGGAAAATGAATAAAGAACACAAAAGTTTATTTTCAAAATGGTTTTTATTTTATAACAACATTTGCACTTAGGTAAGTATAACAGTTTATCTCACTGATATGATTCTTAAAATACAGACACTATAAGATGAACTTAACTTACTAGAAGTACCTAATTGAAATAAAACAAAGTCCCAAAATCTTACAAACTGTAATAGTTACTACCTAAATTTGTCTAATTTTGATAGCTAAAAATAACTATTTAGAGATTTAGGGATAGTAAATACTAAACTAACTATTTAAACGTAGGTAAATAAGTAGGTGTTTAAATAATTAAATATATTATTTACAAAATTTGATAAATAAGTAAACGCACCTTAGTTATCTAGTTATTAATATTTATATTTAAGTCACATCACACATCTAAATAGTTGGGTTCGCTTTTTAATCTGAATTAATAATATTAGTTCCATATTAAGTTATTACTAGTTCTATACCTATACTACACAGAGAACCACGAATACCAAACATTGTATCAGATCTGATGTAGGTACTTCCGTCCAACTTGGATTTAAATTCTTATATTATAACATAAATAATTAATACCTATCTACATATACTTAGGTGCCCATGTTTTACTCTCCTTACATTACATAAATGGCAGTAACTAAATCTAATGTAAAATCCCCCTATATGTGGATAGTATTTATAAAACTCCTAATTAATAGGTAGACGACTGTGCACAGACTTTAATATAAGAATTACGAATAAAGTTACCTATTCAATTTAAATGTTTTGCTTAAGTAATATTTAAAACAGAGACTTGAAATCCTGTATTGTCATTGGGATGGATACCTGCCTTAACAGTACTAAGTACTTGGGTTCTTTACGGATGATGGTTTCTGTAAGTACAATTGTTGTAGTAGCTCAGCATTCGAGACTGAGTAATTGCGTTCAATCATTCACTTGGGACTCTCAATCAGTTGCCAATATTTACATAACATTATGGCCAGAGTCATGTAGTTGGTAGGTACAAAAGTCGTTCCCCTCAGAGTTACTGTTAAAAAGGGTCCTTAAAGAACACATTTAAACAAAATAATTACATATTATCAAAATCAGGTGGCTTACGATAGTTATGACAATTAGTTCCGCTTTTACCATTCATAGTGCTACGCGCCACTTTCGCACTCAGATATTTGTTAGAACGTTACATACCTACCGTAGGTAGTTATACCTATCATATCCGAGCTGTTTATATATTTGATTTTATTTTAATAGTTGCAACCTCCTGATAATGTAACGCGTCATGTGATCATAGACAATTACAAATCATAGCTAACATTAAAATATCATCAAATAACGAGTCGTAAGGTCGTAACTGTCTGTTATTTTATTTAAGGCATTCGTTTTTTTGTTACAAATTTTAAAAAGTAATTAGCTATGTATTTCACTTAATTAAGGCAGGCTATATTTTAACAAAAAAATGTTTTCTCCTCAGATCGAAGGGAAATGACATGACATGTTTTTATAAGTACCTAATTACCTAATAATCTACATTAGTATCTTTTCAGTTTGTTGTACCTGTTTCCTGGCCCACCTGTAAATGATCAATGAAATAATTTATAAGTACTTAGTACTAAGTTTTTTGAAGAGAATGATTGAAATATTATAAGATAAGACAAGCGAAAGTGCACATTTGTAATATTTTTTTAAATATGTTAATAGCAACTTAAGAGTCAATGACATAAGCGTTTTGTACGCGTCGTTGAATTTATTCAACATTATAGGACTAGGAAACTATTTCACAAAATATGTGGGCAAGTATGTCTACTATCTTTACATATTTCTACAGTATCATATTGATGAAAAGTGTATTTTTATTGCAACACGTAAGTAATATTTATAATTAATTAAACTAATTAACAAGTTTGCAGTCCATATTTTTTTCTTAATTAAATCTACCATTAATTTATATAACCCATCACGAAATTTTAACATTTAGTTCTTTGTTAATTTATCAGGATATTGTGACAGAAGCTGCACCGGACTCGTATCACAAAATTCGCTATTCCAACACCTAACTCACTATTAAGAGATTCTATTGATATATGCACTAGCACCCACTTGGCAAAGGTTTAATGTTTGCTATAGAGCTAAGTCTGCGAGTTCTACCTTTAGGCCTACCTGTAAGCTTATTTTCAATTTGCTCAAGGCTTTTCCCTCGCGTTTCCGGCACACACACTGCGACGAAGAATAACCCTACGAAACAGATACAACCAAACAGCCAAAAAGCACCATTTGGACCTATAGCATCCAAAAGATTTTGGAATGTCTTTGTCACGATAAATGTACACAACCAATTAAAAGCTGTACAAATCGATGCCGCTGGACCCCTAATTTTTGCTGGCAGAATCTCTCCCATCATGAGCCACGGTATTGGCCCAAATCCCATTGAAAAGCCTAACAAGTACACCATGACGCAAGTCAGGGGCAACCATCCCAAAGAAGTGACGTCCAGACCCATATTGTCCCTAACATGAAAGAAAGTGCCAAGAACAATTAAAGTCAGTATCATTGTTACTGATGAAATGTATAAAAGTATTTTTCTCCCACATCGGTCGATTACGCCAGTCGCTATGAATACGGAGACAAAGTTGACAATTCCTACTATGATTGTAGACAAATTTTCGTCAATTGAACTTCCGGACATCTGGAATATTGTGACGGTGTAAAATATAACAGCATTAATTCCAGACAACTGCTGAAATGCCATTAAGCCTAAGGAGATACATATGGATCTCAGGGATTTCTTGCTAAAGAGTTCTGTTAAAGTAGACTCGGAGTCTTTCGTCTCGGCGTCGGTTAATTGTATGTCCCGGATTTCGTTGTCGATTACGGCGTTTTTGCCTCGTAGCCATTGCAATGCTTTTCTAGCATCCTCCATCCGATTATTATTAATATACCAGCGAGGAGTCTCTGGGATCAATAGCATAATAATCAAGAATGGTACAGGCAGTGCTGCTCCTAGATACGCTAGTTGCGACCAGTCCAAATACATTCCAGCTATGTAGCATAAAAGTATACCGATATTTCCAATAGCGGTAGGAAATAGTCCTAAAACGCCACGGACTTCAGGCTGAATGGTTTCTCCCAAGTACACGGGAAAAGCCAAGGATCCGACACCTACACATAATCCGCAGATAGCACGACCAGTTAGAACTAATTCTACACTTGTAGCTGTAGCTATGAGGATCCAAGCTACGAAGAAGGGCGGTGCGGTATAGAGGATTGTTTTGCGGCGGCCTATGTAGTCCACGAGTGGGCCGCCGATCATCCCACCTAGTAAGGCTGCTAGAGGCATCAACCCTCCAACCCAGCTTGCCTGTTGATAATAAAAAGTGTATTAGGCATATTTCAGTTGGGTGCATAATTCTAAAAAAAAATTGTAGAGTCGATGACATTGATTACACAGCTAAATCAATACCTCTGTACGTTTTGTAATCGGTGAATTCATTTACCCTCCTATGATGATCTAAGTTTGAGTGTCTAAGGTTGAATTTCAGTTTCAGTGAGGAAGTTTGACGTTAAGTTGATTATGCAACCGTAGGTATGGTAATACGTATATATACTAGTATGTGAGTTCTAAAAGTTTTTACAGTAGGTTTTTGCATATGGTATATAAGTGTTTTATTTTTCATACTAATAAAAATGTTGAGAGGTATATGCCATCTCATTATGTGGCATTATATGAAATTTAATTTTTTTTTCGCATGTTTGCATCATGATTATCTGTACCTACAGAGTGTCCATAAAGTGTTTCGAAATGTCAGAACGTGGCAACATATAAAAATTAGGGATTTTTTAAATACGAGTAGTGCAAGTCTTATTTAAAACGACAGACTAGAAATTGTCTAATATAATCGTAAAATAATTATCTTGGACCAATTTAAGAAAAGGTTAATTTGAAACTATAAAACTCAGATTTCTTCTGTGACAAATGTGTGACCAGGCAATTCATATATACCTAAGCACTTACTTATGTAAAACTTTATTGCAACACATTGATTAGGAAAAGCGTACCTACCTCTTCCGGTGTAACGTGTATCGTTGTGCTATTTTCCATGGTGACGAGAGCTGGCGAAGTGTAGGCAGACGAAAACCCAACAACCATTGACCCTAGTGACACGGCTATGGCTGCCAATACCTGCAATAAATTATGTCCAATTTTAAAATAATAATACCTATTACAACAATTAACCAAACAATAATCTTAAGCGTGAAATTCAAAATTAACCACATGTCATTATTTTAATTCGCAAATGTTGTTACAATGAAATTACATAATTATACCGAGTGTAAATTTAATATGGGCGATCAATTAAACCAGGCATGTAATTCATCAGTTAAGGTTTTCTTTTTATTTACACTTACGACCCCACAGATTTTTTTAAAGATTTTCGGAGCTGCAATGTAGGTACGAAAATTTGTTATTATTGATATGGCAGTTATGTCATCTGCTTTTGAAATTAGCTGCCAACAAGCGTTCATTGTGTTGCTCTACATTGCGCGCCAAATTATTAGTATATTCTAGGACCACAGCCAGATTTGCAAATTTCAATACCTTCAAAAGTATATGCGTGCCTTATCTTTTAATATATTTTTGGTACCAAAAAAGGAACGTTTCATAAAAACATTTTGTTGCATTTTGGGAAATGAAGTGGATCTTGCTCAGCAGCATTGACTCTACCAGCCGACCAATTTTAATCAATATCGAAGACGTGATCGAAATGTACAGACTTTTTGAGAAACGCTTATGAATGCTGTGTAGTCATCAGTCAGACCGTTTTATTCAATGGTAGTTATTCCTGGGTCAAAATTCTTTTCGTTGTCTTGGTTCATACCACTCTATCACGCTTTTAGTTTCTTTTTCGACTCAGTAAATAAAAAAACCGGTGCACTTGAGAAATTGAAAACAAAACATCATCTCATACAAATATCACAACGGTGTCACATTTTTTAGGGACATAAAATAAGACAACGTAAAGAATTTTGACCCTCCTACAGAGCGGGATGTATGTCTGCCCTCATCGTAAAGTACCTAGGTAACCAGTGCACTCAGTGCACTGACCTAACGTAAACGTGACGTGATCGTCTCTGCCTAAGCAAGTGAGAGAGGTGTAGTCCATCTACTATCTTATTAATTTAAGGCCTCATAAACTCTGATTGCGCCCACTTGTTAGTACGTGCCTACAATCATTGTCTCAGTTAGTTGCCAATTGTAAATAAACCTTTTGACAATGAAATTAAGGTCTATCGTAGTCAGCTACGTTGGATATTGTTAATTGTAAATATTTGTGTTCGAGAAAAACGGAATAGATACCAATATTATTGACATTTATGAATATTCTAGGAACACAGCCAGATTTGCAAATTTCGATACCTTCAAAAGTAAATGCGTGCCTTATTTTTTAATATCTATGCATTTTCATCTAATTCATAATAGAAAGGACAGATCTATTAAGGAATCATGGGAATATTTACTAGAAGTATCCAACTGTGTGCCTATGAGTACCATAAGCTTGAGGCGTAAATTTAACGCAGACCGTAAAAAACCGTTTAATTTTTTTTACTAACTTTCTGTTCATCCAGCCCATACTCTCATCTTGGTTCGAGCGAGATGGATGTACTGTGGATGTACTCGTAAGTCTGTGTTTAAGTCACGACTCATGGTAACAATCACACAATTATTTTTATAGATACATTTATAGTTACCTACTTTATTACATATGCATAGACAGGTATTTTATTTACAAAAAAAGTTAATCTTGATCAGTAGGTATAAGAGGCGTTCAAGTAGGTATAACCTAGATGTCTTAATAAAAAATATTACAAATACCTAGAAATATTTTGTTTTATAGCTGTAAAATATTTCTCTACGCAAGAAAAATCGATGAAAATAAGTAATTATACTCGCTGTAATATAATTGGCTTTATTCGTAGGTATAAATCAATTGTCAAGGGCAACTCGAATCAGCGTGGCAAATGGTACATTCGCTATACGCAGCAAAAATATGACACACTACATTATTATTCAGAAATTCTTATGCATTTTATTAGTAATAATGAGGTGAAAAATTATATTTCCTCATGTCAGATGGCGCGTTAGTGAACTTTCACACGAGGAGTTGACTCTACTACATATAGTACCTGCTTAGGCGGCCTCTGTTTCAGAATCCCCAAATAAATATATCAGTTTTTTCCGCGAATAGTGAAATAGAACCTTAGTAAATAGTTTATGCAGCCTTTAAGAGAGTTCAATAAACGCTGTCAATATGAGATAAAGCCGAATACTTGAGCTTAATTACTTACCTAAGGGGTGTACCGATAAAAAACTGGCAAATCCAAATGAAAAAATCGGGTCAATATAGTTAAAAAGCTGTAATTTCTGGCTTTTGTAATTTACTAGGAGGTCTTAACTTTGGTCCTTTTTTGTTTGTTGCTACTGCAATTTCAGTATTCACAATACAAGTTCTCCAGAACCCCTCCGAAATATATTTTTCCAAGCTCTTTTTTTTATTCCCCACTGCACGATTTCGTGTTCTGCAGAAGTGACCTATATTTTTGGTTAATCTCCATGTTTTTAGGGTTCCGTAGCCAAAATGGCAAAAACGGAACCCTTATAGATTCGTCATGTCCGTCTGTCCGTCTGTCCGTCTGTCCGTCTGTCACAGCCAATTTACTCGGAAACTATAAATGCTACAGTAACGAAATTTTGTAAGGATATGTGTTGTATGAACTGCTACAGGAATGTGATACTAAATTGTAAAAAAAACCATTGGGGTGGGGGCCCTCCATACATGTAACTGAGGGATATAATTTTTTTTTTAGTTGTACATAAGCGTGTGGGGTATTAATAGAAAGGTCTTTGAAAATGATATAACGGTTTATACATCACATTTTTATTTAAGCAAATCATTTTCGAGATATCAGGTCTCAAAGTCTGAAAAATGTGTCCCCCCCCTCTATTTTTTAAACTACGCAATATAAAATTCTGAAAAAAATATATGTTATGCACATTAATAAACTCTATCAACGATTTTTGGTTTGATAAAATTATCTCCTATAGTTTTTGAGGTAGGTTGATTTAACTGTATTTTTTTAATAATAAATTGATAATGGTACGGAACCCTTTGCGCGCGAGTCCGACTCGCACTTGGCCGGTTTTTTTAATATACCCCTGCGGGCGCAGTAATACTCTGTGAAAGGAATTATGTCACATATTATGCGAAATTTTTATGGGTCTTTAATCAATTATTTAATCCTATACAAATCTTAGTCTCTTTGACATAGTTTTATGAAGCGAAATCAGTGCCAAAAAGTAAGAAGGATAGTATGCATGAGTCAAGGATATCTTAAGGAACACGGCAAGAATAGCCAGATATATTGACAACAGTCCCATAATTTAGAAAAATGCATACAAAAAAAGAGAAAAATGTTTTGAAAAGATAGTTTGAAAGAGGTTTCGAAGAAGCTGTACTGTGAGTACCTGAAATGCAGTACCTAGTGACACAAAAGTACTACAGTCAGCTAAGTTAAGACTTCCTGGTTAATTTCCAAAGCATGAAAATATAGCTACCAAACTATATTGGTCCGATTTTTTCATTTGAATTTAAATGAATATTTGAATTTGCCAGTTTTTTATCGGTACACCCATTATTGTTGCTTATACTCGTATGTTCATCTATTGAAATATTGAGGGAAAAAAATACAGCAGGCCATTCTTATAAGCAATGTACCTGTACCTACTATCATATCATGTAGCAAATAAGGTTAAGTTCACAAAAGGAACAACCTTGATTTTAATAATTTTAATGTGCCCGTCCCTATTAAATGTGGTACTTCGTTGTCAGACGAAAGGAAGCACGCGATAGCGGACTTTTTTACAATTTAATATTTTGTACTGCCCTGACACTGGACCTAGGTATAGGTGATGTTTTTAACAATTGAAAAAATAGATTCCAGTTTTCCAGTATAAAATATTATCCTATCATAAGATTCATAAGTCAATGCTCCCGTGAATGAAATCCTGACTGAAATCGAGAATAAGAGAGTGAGCTTTAGGTTACATGTGCCCGAATTCATGTTTTTGACTATTTTTCAGAAAATTATGCAATCTAATTTTCACAGGGTTTGAGGATGCTCTCCTGGGGTATACAAGATGCCAATCGTGTCATCAAAACGCTAAACGAAATTAAATTAGGATTTGCAGGTACAGCTGACGATGACGTCAAATACTTTGTAGCAAAGTAGCCAAAATAGTTCAGTACCGCCAGTTTAACTATTAAAAAAATATTTAACTTTGAAAAATATTTTATATTTGAGATCCATTCGCTCTTAGCTGTCAACAAGGGAGTTAAGTTTTTTACCTATAGGTACCTATTACTATATTCATTTAAGTACCTCAAACCTATTAGATTTCTTACACAATAAACAACTTACTAACCTAAAAGTGCTTGTTAAACTGCTATTTCTTTGATTAAAAATAAGTCTATGTTATGGGAAAAACTAGCTTTTAATTCAAATACGGACTCCAGTATTTTAATGTATAGATAGGTAACTGAATAGAAAAATAGTGTATTTGAAGCTTCGAAAGTTGTTTATTATACAGTGTGTAAATCTAATACGGGCGATCAATTAAACCTGGCATGGGATTCATTAATGTGATCTTGGATTACAAGGTTTTTTTTTAAATTACTCTTAATTATGACCTCACAGAATTTTTTAAGACTATCGGGGCAGCAATGTAGGTACAAACATTACTTATTGTTGACATGGCAGTTATGTCATCTGCTTTTGAAATTAGCTGTCAACGAGTATTTAACTCGCGTATGTTGCTCTACATTGCGCGCTCAATTATTTTGTATGGAAAAATTTGTTGCTCTTCTTTTAAGTAAAAGTTATTTGAATGTACTTATTACGTCGTAAACTAACACCCGTTAAGAGCTTCGCCCGTATTAGACTTACACCCTGTATATGTATTTATAAGAAATTTAAAGATGAATAGAGTCTAGGTATATTAGGAATATGAATAGGTACTTATGTTAGATAAAAAACTTAAGTCGACTATTGTATGTAGTAGTGACTTATTCAAAATTGGATTGTCACATGATTAAAATGCGAACTCAAACAAAACAAGTATATACTCGTATGGTATGGATAGGTTACAACCGCATACAATAAGAGCTTAGCTTCTCTTAACTTTTTCACATGTTCCTACCGATGAAGAATAATCACGCGACTTCATCATCGTACGAACTGCATTTAAGTAGTACATTTTAACGTTACGATTGGCGTTTCGCTGTAAAGGTGCATTCAGACCAAACGAGCATTAGCTATTCTAACCCCCTACTCTACGAAATTCGATCGTTACACAAAACGTGATTCGTTGATTTCTTAGAGTGGGGGATAGAACAGCGAATGCTCGTTTGGTCTGAATGCACCTTTAGATTAGGCTTAGCTAGACCTACAGGACGGGTTGCGATAAACTTTAACTTGAATCACAAGTAATCGGACGCGGTCAGGTATGATGATAAAATGCAATGGCAACTTAAATTTATATATTCATGAAAATTTTCCACGGTTGAACAATATTACCTAGCTATTGGATAATTTGGATATAGGTGTAATACTTATTTATTTTTTGCGGGAATTACAGCTGGCCACGTTTATGAGCATTGTTAAAACTAGTATCATAAATTTAACTATTATACTCGCGTATTTTTGTTATTCATTCGCTACACGTGACATATTTCGGAGCTTACTTAATAGCTGTCGAGGAGCTGTTTATTAATTAAAATAGCTGACATGTCTCGCGATAATTTAAATTAAATTGGCTTTTACTATACTAAGCCCGGCCTGAAATGGTCAGTAGGTGTAAGTAACTTCTAAGTCTATCGAATCTATACTTCAGACGTACATAATAATATATTATGTAAAACTATGATAGTTCTAAGATTCTTCCTACATGTAGACTAGTATAGAATAAGAATAACGAAAACTACTTATACTTCTTATCTACATATAAATGGATTGTTTACATACCGGGTATAGGTTGAAAAATAAATATCCAGTACGTATCTATTTAAGTACAAATCTGTAGCCCTAGTGAAAAAGGATGCAACTCCCCAAAAAAAGGTGTAGATAAGTATAATACAAGTGCATAAATATATTCACAGTTTCTCAAAATAGCTAGCGATGTTATACAATACACCCTTTTTCTGTAGGGCCATCTGATTTTCAGAAAATATCACAATTAAAGTACCTATTCATTGCGAATCGGTTTCTAAAGATATTTTATCTAATTCATAACCTGAAATTGATACTCTTTAAGCTTTGTTAAAAACGGGAAGGAACATTTGTTTTCTAAGTACAATGTCTATATTATACATATATTCCAATCCTCGCACTTACCTGCGAAAATGTATATTTTGGGTCATCATAATCACTCCGCACTGCAATGCTGTAATGAGTGTCCGCTCTCATTAATATCTTCATTTTCGTTTAGTTATTGTCTTACACTCTTATTTATAAACACTTCACTGGCCAGACCGTTAAGTATTCACGCACAATTAATATGTATGCGTCGCAAGCGTAGGCGACCGAAGAAATGACATCTTAGTACACACAACGCGATTTATATAGGCACAAATTGATTGACAAAACTGATTGGAGCTCGAGGTTGTATGATTCAAAACAATGTTTCGCGTTTCAGCCTGGACACGGAGAAAGAAAACATATGGATTGTTATGTTTGCCGGGATAATATAGTCTACCAATGCGCAAAAGAGGGAATTACTTGCTCAATTCAATCAAGCTTAGTTACAGAGATGAATATGATGGTGACAACATAAATTATTCCCTTAGTACACAACAAATTGATTATTCCCCACTACAAAATAAACTAGCACTTTTGAGAAAAATAGGGGAAATATGAAGCAAATGATTCAAGAAAACGTTGATTCTTCTATCTGTGACATCCTTAAGTCCACGATTAAACAGACGAGCATCTCTTATAATAGGAAATTAGGGAGATGTATGCAATATAGTTAGGTATAAATTATTTGAAACAGACATACATTGATACTGTTAAATACTTACTTACATTTAAGCAATCAAGCATTGTCAATATGTTTCCACGGTCGAGTTTTATATATTTTACAAGATTTATAAAGCAACGTTATTTATAAAACCGAAAAAGTGAGAGAAAGTACCAAAATCAAACGTAACAAACACAAACAATACTGAATACTGAATGAAACGACTGAATTTTGAAAGAAACCAATATTTGCCCTAACTTTTTATGGTTGGCGTTAGAGTACCATACCATAAGTACGAATACCATATTTAAATTTTAAAAATCCGAACCGGTTCAGAATCTAAAGCACTACCTACATACCTACAAAAGTGTGTTGGAAATAGGTTAGGTTATGTCATGGCTCTTCTAGTTCCTGACATGTTTCATCCGTAGGAAACGGTAGGGCTTCGGTCGGTACATTCCAGAGGCAATACTAAATCTCTAATTTAGGTAGAGGAATCCTAAAAGTTGACGTGAGGAACAGGAACTTGTATAAAATTGCGACCCGTTTAGCCGTCTGGCTGGACTGTGAGAATGACTTCCTAAAAATTATCAAGATATGCTAAGGGGGTGAACCTGGGGGGTTTATAGCCTTCTCGACGTGTAGGCTATCTTGAGGATCAGCGTATAGTGTCTTGTCTTTATGATGGGGGCATTCGGTCCCAATCGTGAGTTGACGACTACAACTGATTCAGGTGTTCCAGGTGTGATTTTTAAATGAACTGGACAAAAGCGAGCCCGACTCGCCTACCGAGGGTTCCGTACAAATTGGGTTCATATTTACGCATGAAAAACTGTGAAACTCAATCCCTGAAAAATTAACTGAACTTGAAAAATTATTTACACCCCATATCAACTTTCATCCTCGGTACAATGCCACAAGGGCCAATCTTAGATAAAGGTTAGGTTAAGTAGATTAGTTAGATTTAATCTATGTACATAAATTGTAGTTTTGAAAATACTTTCAACCCCATTTTTATCTCTAAGGAGTTGAATTTCTTAAATGCAAAATATACTTTTCTTCTATAGTATCAAAGAGTCTATAAACGAAGTTTTAACTCTGTAAATTATTATGAACGTCAATGGGAAGTACCTGATCAATTTGAAAGTGTTTTTGCGACATAAACAGCCTTATCTTTTTTTTTAAGTTCACGTAGAAGTCTGATTTTTTCACATACTCAAGGGACTGTATACCTAACTATAAAGTTTAAATTGCAAGTATTGCAACTCGATACTTTCGCGCGTTCCCAAGATAAAGGGTCTTGACAGACAGGCGGGCGGGCAGACGGACAACAAAGTGATCGAGGGTTCGTTTTTCCCTTTGAGGTACGGAACCCTAAACAAAGGTATTAGTGACGCGCGTCCAACGATAATAAACTGTTGCTAGAAAATACGCCCAATAAAATAATTAAATATTCGAAAATCGTAAAAAAAATAAAGTAAATTATCATTCTGAACAAGTACATATATTGGAGACATAACACGGGCAAAAGTGATGATAATTGTAAAATTAATTATAATTATAATTAATTAGTCTTAAAGTTCCTGTTTTACCCCCACTTCATCAATATATTTGTATGGTACTTTTTTTTTTTCTCGTAACTTGTAGAACACGTATAAAAGTAAAACTTAATTTAATTTAGCTGTACCCTTAAAATAAACAAAATACAAAAATAGTATAGATCAAAATGTTACTGTGGTCGGTAAATTTGTGATGATAATTGTAAAATTAATTATAATTATAATTAATTAGTCTTAAAGTTCCTGTTTTACCCCCACTTCATCAATATATTTGTATGGTACTTTTTTTTTTCTCGTAACTTGTAGAACACGTATAAAAGTAAAACTTAATTTAATTTAGCTGTACCCTTAAAATAAACAAAATACAAAAATAGTATAGATCAAAATGTTACTGTGGTCGGTAAATTTAATTTTCGAAACAGTTACACACTTCTAAATATATTATTTAGTACTTCTGATGTTTTTAAGAAATATTTGTATTTAAATACACATGTAACAGTGGCAATCGATGTTTTGGATGTCAATTTCCGCCCATTTCAGGTTTACACAAAGAAAACTCAGGAAATGCTTATCAGACACGCAATTGGCCCACTTGCAATTTATTTATAATTTTTATTTGACTCAGAAGGCAAGTACCTACAGTTAAATTATGAAATAATTATAAGCATCTGTATAAAGGCATACCAACGTCATGTCTACATGTACCTAGTTGCTGTAATTACATTGCTGCTAACACAAACTATCTAGGTACAATGGACAATACTACTGGTGCCACTAAACTTGCAGGGTTAATTAAATCAAAAAACTCAATACTACGATAAATTAAAAGAGTCTATTAATTATTTCGAGACATTTATTATTTTTAGGGTTCCGTAACCCAAAAGGAAAAAGTAACAGTTTTTTTTCAGAGCTTGTTCGCCCGGGAATAAAACTAACCAAAAATTTCAAAAATACACTAATCGATACACGATTGATTGTCATACTAATCGATAGAGTAATTATTTATCAGGATGAAATCTCTCCAAGAAATGTAGGAATGTAGTTGAGGCTGAAAAAGCTGGTGAAATCGAAAATTACTTTTCTTTCCATATTTCAGTCGATTAGATTCCCGGACAATTCAAACGTATTTAAAAAAAAAATCAGAAAATGCAGTTTTGTTTAGATACAGTACAATATCGGTAATCCGTTAATTCAGTGCACCGGCACGTCTAGTACAGTACCTAACCCGGTACTATAGGTACGTTACGGTCGACCCGTAAACTATTTTTCTCCTATATCCACCTAAGTTATTGAACTTTAGCTTTAATATTGAACTACAAGAAGTGTTGTATCGTGTTAACAATTTATTACGGCGCCTGCGTAAGTCCAACTTGGGCAGAAAACAGTGGCGTTTCGGTTCAGGAAATTAAGATTCTTAGAATTTTATATGATAAAGTCTTCAAACAAAAAGTTATTACAGATTTTTTTAAGCCCATATACTTCATTATTATATATTTTTTTAAATACCAATTTTTTATTCAAATAAGAAATAACATAGTTACAATTATGGTTTAAAATGAGTCGTAAGTTATTAGTGAAAATAAAAATATCAAGTTCTAGAAAAGTGTTAATCAATGTGAGGAAGAAGGGCGGCACCTCAAAGCCAAGCCATCTGGCTTCGGGCTTGAAGCGGTGGGAGTGCCTCGAATTATTTATCAATAAAAACAATTTGGTTCCTTTACATACACGAATTTTATGTAAATATTACTTATTTTCTACTAATGTGAATGCTCCACCAACCCTTCATACCCGTGTCAGCGTCGATGCCAGCAATTCGGCAATTTACCGAGATTGTACTGAACTTTTAAAAACATCTTTGGTTTCAAAAAGGAATCATTCCTTAATGTGTGAGTTACTTAAGTAAAATGAGCGCGACTTATCTTTCCAGCCTATATACTATTCCTCATTGTAGTCATTATGGTCTTTCTTTGATGTGACCAAATAAAAAACAAAGAAATTTCTATTAATAAACACAAACAAAATAAAACTCCTAGCTCTAACATAAAAATCTTACAAGGAAATCTACTTGCTAAATTAGACGAGTTGCAATTCAAGAAAAAAATGCGTTTTAGACAAACCGCAGTTTAGACGAAATACGAAATAACCTTCTGTAAGTTAGACGAGCAGCTCCTTAAGGTGCATTTAGACCAAACGAGCATTCGCTCATTCTTTTCCCCACTCTACGAAATTCGTTCGTTACAACAAAACGTGATTCATCGAAAATCTTTGATTTCGTAGAGTGGGGGATAGGATAAGCGAATGCTCGTTTGGTCTAAATGCACCTTTAGGCCAGTTGCGTTTTAGACCCCATGCTACCCGAGCTAGGTTCAAAGTTCACAAAGCCAATAGCACAATGACATAAGTGTTGTGGCACCAATAGACCGAACCAATAATGCGACGATTCAGGTTTCATAAACGCTATCATACCCGTCAATTCGCTCTGCACGTGTTGTTTGCAAATGTTTGTGTCTTGCTCGGTAAACAAATCACACGTGCTTTTAGACAACCATTAGGGGCACGTGTTTTAGTCTAGCCCAGCCCCCATTCCTTCCCTGACGTCACGGACTTGCATAGATGTCGAGATTTTCATCATCTTTCTAGCGTTTTTTCCCAGCTATTGCTATGGCTCCGGGTGCCCGATATTCGTTTGGCAACCTGAGCTATACTAAGGAATGAGGTAGTGATATGCACCTCTCATTCCTTAGTATAGCTCCGTCCCTATAACTTACGTAAGAACTTACAGGTGTAAGGCTGGCCTCAGAATTAGGCGTAGGTAGGGAGGACATTTTTTTGTAAAAGCTACTGCCAAATGTGCACTTCTAACCTAGGTTTTTTTGGGATTAACTAGTACAGCTTTCTCACGCTAGGTACCTATTTTCCTTGCTAAAAAGGAAAAAAATGGAAAAGAAAAACACAAGCTAGACTTGAAGGCCAATATGTTCGGATTGAAAAATATTATGCGACTTTAACTCCAGGCATCGACATCTGTAAGGATAATTTGAGACAGATAGGTATTATTGCTATGGTAATATGCGTAGTGGAGGCAATCCAACGGGGCCGAAGTCGTAAGGTATTCATTTTGATTTCATGTTGTAATAACTAACATTTTTTTTATGTTTTTTGGACATATATTATAAAGTCGCTATACATTTATCCTTGGAGTCTGCCCGTTCTTAATACATATCATTTTCCAACCTAAGACAAAGACATCTAAATATCTATCTATTTTCGATATAAATCAAGCTTTTCGATTTTCACGAGGTCCAAACAGCTGTCAGATTCATACTTTTCATTGGTACTGACCATAAAATATTGAAATTCTATTGAATTTGGAAGTTTATACTATGTCGTTACTATGACATGATTTTGACTAGGAAACGGTCGTCGAAGATTGAGCTCTAAACCAGGCGCAAAGTCACTGATACCTACTAAAGAAAATTGTTAAAACTTTGTTCATCATTTCATTTGAATTTACTTGGAACTTTTTTTAATTTATTTTAGAAAACAATATTCCTAAAGTAATGGTTTTATCCTAAAATTGTATTGAAAATTAAAAACGCGTATTTATTTTGACAGTTCGTTGGACCTTCCACAACACAGTGCTGCCATCTCACCGCTCCATAGGGGCAGAAAAAGTATCAAAAACTCTAATTTATGTGAAATGTACTTATACTCATACTCATACTCATTTATTAGTAAAATATAATTACAATTTTACAAGTCAAAAATAGGGTACACAATTCAAATATAACTTACATCATTTTTTTTATATTATAACATACATATGTCCAGGTATAATTAAATTTTAATGTCAACATTGTCATTATAAATAATAAATAAGAAACTATCCAAATACAATTAACATACAAATTATTCATAATTTAAGTTTTCAAAAATTCATCTAGACCGTAAAATGCTTGCGCAGTTAACCATTTCCTTAATTTATTGTAAAATGTCGTATTGTTTTCAATTATCTTAATCTTGTCGGGTAATTTGTTGTACAGACTTGGACCAACGATATGCATGGTTTTTGAGGATTTAGCTAGTCGGCAACATGTCGTGTCAAGTGTATATTTGTTTTGTTCAGCGATTCTTTTGCTCTTATATAATTTTGTTGGAAATATGTGTATATTAGTTCGGACGTATTTAATTATGTAGAATATATATTGTGAGGTAAATGTCATAATATTATTATTTATGAGTAGTGGTCGAGCATGTGTGTCATGTGGTACATGTGAGATTATCCGGATCGCGCGTTTTTGGAGTACAAATACTCGTTGCCATTCCGCTGCTGTACCCCAAAGCTCCAGACCGTAACACATCGTCGAGTGAAACAGTGCAAAATAACTCGATCTAAGCTGTTTTCTTGATAATATTATTAGCACGAGCTAATCTACTCAGAGCGAAGCATGCGCCGGACAATTTGCCACATACAACGTCAATGTGCACATTCCATTTCAATGCTGAATCTAGAGTCACGCCCAGGAACTTGGCGTTGCTCACCTGCAAGAGGTTGTTACCGTCTACAATGATGGCGAGTGGACATGGAGGTTTGCCGCCAAGGGTAATGTGCATCACTTGAGTTTTTTCTAAATTCAATACAAGACCATTTACATTAAACCATAGCTGAAGTTTTGAAACTTCGGAGGCTATTGATTCCTCGAGCGTAGAAATTGTATTTGATGTTATGATACCAATTAAAGTTGACGGTAGGACGCATTCTATTCTACTCGTGTAAAATGGTTTTAAGTAGGTACCTAATCTTGTTTTATATTCATATAATTTTCAATTAATATTTAGAACCATGTCACTGTAAAGCCACGTTTTCACTCACTGTTCTGAGCGAGCATTCACGCGTTCTTGGGCTGACGAACGAAAATTTCGCTATGTGAAATTCTGTTTCCATCTGTCCAAGAACCAAGAACGAACGAATGCTCGCTCAGAACACTAAATGAAAACGTGGCTTAAGCAACGTTTTCACTTACTTCAACGTTTTCACAATGCTTGACAAGCTTACCACGGACCCCCAAAAAGGCAATACACCTACATACATTTTGGTGTGAATGGTTGGCCCCAAATTCAATTTGAAATTCCTTTCTTTTTATTATGCCGTTAGTTTGCCAGACTATTATTTCTACACAAACGCCATCTCTATTATATTGAAAACATTAAAGCGTGTTTTGATATCAATGCCATCTATTGGAAGTCCTTAGTACTATAAATTATGTTTGCAAAGGTAGTAAAATGTAAAAATGCATTCTGATCATATTATCAATATGAATTAATTCGGATGGTTGTGTGATTAAAATATACATGTAAGAAAGAAAGAAAATGTACTTTATTAGCACAATACAACTTATAATAGGTAAATAACAACATAATATATAAAAAAACAGATTGCGCTAAATGGGCTGCACTCAGCTTTTGTGTCACGAAAGGGCTTGTGCATAAATCACGCGAGGTCCTACAGGGGGGGAGGGGGTCCAAGAAAACATCACGAAAGATCACGGTAGGGGAGGGGGGGGTACAAGGAGACCTCACGTGTATTTTTCTACGATGAACAAACTAAGAAATATTGTGAATTTCGGCTAGCGAACGTGAAAAGTTGAATGAGAAAAATACACGTGAGACTGCTAGGGGGGGGGGGGGGTCTAGCCAAGAAACTCACCAAACATCACCATGGGGGAGGGGGGGGGTCAAAAAGTAGCCAAAAAAACCTCACATGATTTATGCATGAGCCCAAATGAGCCACAGGGCACATTTCGCGACGCTGATTTTCAGTGAAACCCAATACGTGGACTAGGTGGCGCTAATACAAACTATACATAGGTACAATTAAAACAATCATACACTTAACGGCTTAACACTAAAGTATAACTGAAAACATAGAGATCTACCTTATCAATATAATTATGTGCGTGTATGTGTAGGTATGTGATGTGTGTGTGTGTATGTGGTGTGTGTGCGAGAGATAGATTTAGATTTTGCGGGAAGGGAGAGGGGGGGGGGGGACGCGTATTTCTGCTTAGCCAATAAATATTTCTTTAGGCTTATTTTAAAACTCGATACAGTCCTACAATTACGTACTGGTGGAGGCAGATCATTCCAGCACTTCGTGGCAGCGAAACGGAAGCTGCCACGAAAGGCAACCGTGCGGTGAGGGGGGAAGGCGAGTCGAGTTGCGTGTCTTACTGCGCGCTGAGAGAAGTTAAGTTTGTCATACAAATACTCGGGCTTTTCATTCTTTATGACTCTAAACAACAAAGTTGCAAAATGTAGGTGTCTACGTGAGCTCATGTTCATGAGATCATATTGGTTCAGGAACGGGGTAATATGCGCACGACGTGGTACCGGGAAACAAAACCGCGCACACGCATTTTGTATTCGTTGAAGTGCTTTTTTAGTACGTGCCAGTAAACGAGTACCGAATACCACATCTGCGTAATTTAACTTTGACAGTATAAGTGTCTCACACAATTTGATACGTATATTTACAGACAGACATTCTCGAATCTTATAAAACACTTTTAATCGATAAAAACAGTTACGCATCATTTCTGATACGTGCTTTTCGAATCTTAAGCCTTCGTCCATTATAAGTCCCAGATTACGTGCTTCCAAAACTCTTTCAAGGCTAGCTCCATTTAGGGAAACAAGAGGCTCGTGACTTGAAATGCTATTAATTTGCTTCTTCGTGCCTAATAACATGAATTTTGATTTAGATGGATTCAAAACTAGAACGTTCTGAGTACACCAGTCGTTTATACAATTCAAATCCTCATTTAGCTTATTAACAGCAACACTGGTGTCATCTGCTTTAAAAGATATGTACAGCTGAATATCGTCCGCATAAATATGAAACTTACAATGTTTTATTTGTTTGACTATGTCTGCACTGTATAGACTAAACAATATAGGTCCCAGTATCGAGCCTTGTGGAACTCCTCTCGGAACCGGCAATTCCTTCGACATCGTCTCGGTGCCATCAGCCCCGCATATTTTGACATACTGTTTGCGACCACTAAGATAGCTGTGAAACCATTTTAATGTCAATTTGTCGAATCCGTAAAAGGCCATTTTCGATAACAAAAGAGACGTATCAATAGTGTCGAACGCACGGGAGAAATCAAGTAAGACTAACAATGTACCCTCACCGTTATCTTGGGCTGCCAAGATATCATCTACCACATCCATGAGAGCAGTTGCAGTGCTGCGAGACTTCCTAAAACCTGACTGCTTTTCAGGCAGGATGTGATTTGCGTCAAGATACTCCGTCATTTGCATGCAGACTACCCTCTCTAATATTTTTGACATAACTGGAAGTATACTGACAGGACGAAGATCCTTGTAATCAGTCGGATTTTGGGTTTTAGGAATTGGTTTGATAACTGCCACTTTCCACTGCTCAGGGAACATGCCAGTCTTCAAGGAACTATTAACTATAGTTGTTATAGTTGCTAATGTTTCAGGCAAAGTAAGTGAAATCATATCTATATTAAGACCATCATCTCCCTGTGCATGAGTTTTGATAGATTTCAATAAATTGAATATCATTGTTTCACTCACTGGTTTCAGGCTAAACGCCTGGGAGTTAAATCTGTGGTGCTCATAATATGTTAAAAGGGAAATATTGACTGCATTATTACACGGTAAGTCCAAAAAATGTTCGTTTATTTTTTCCGCATCACTCAAAGAAGGTGGAAGTTCCGAATCTTTGGTATTGAAATTGGCAACATCCTGCTTAATATTTTTCCATAACCTACGAGGAGGAGGATGTGTATTAAATAACATAAATAAAAACGTAAATATATATTTAATAGGTAATTTTTATAGAGACTGAATTTGAATACATAACCAGAAAATGATCAGTTTTGGCACAGTGATCCTTAGTATACCTTACTTTGTAAACATAACCTTTACGTCAGCTGTCACGACTGTCACAAACAGCTGAATTCACTACAAAGTTTTGTTTGTTGGGTACTGTGTTTTATTCATTAATTATGTCCAATATGTCTGGAGAGGATTGCGATGGTCTAGATCGAGGCGATAATGATGGCCAGAAGTCAGACAAGATGTTCACATTGAAGAAATGGAATGCGGTGGCTATGTGGAGTTGGGACGTCGAATGCGATACTTGCGCGATTTGCCGCGTCCAAGTTATGGGTGAGTAAAATACATATTTCTATGAAAACTTAAGATTTCTATTATGTTTTTGAGTGCTTTTAGGTTTGTAGAATGCTAACATTTGTTATATGGCTGTTGTTTCTAAATCTTAGCCAGCATTTAGCATTAAAACTTGATCTTGTCTGGGTTCCACTTGTTATATGACACACTCATCCGTCTCTTTCACCTTGTACTGAGTGGAATCATTTGAACAATACTAGTCATGTAAGTATAATTACATTATACTGTCGATTGGTATAGGTACTGTTGAATGAGTTTGAATAGCTACAAGAAACATTCCTCTAAAGCAGTGTTCTTTTAATAAATAGCTAATTGACCATAGTTATGCAGAAAGCGACCAACTGTTATATTTTGACAATGCAGAAAGCGACCAAACTCAATATGTGAAAGCTTAAGTCAGATTGACAAAAAATTATAGTTGGTCGCTCTCTGTAAAACTACAGTCAATTATAGATTTGACTTACTTAAATCTTTGAAGGTAAAGATGACAAAGACTTGTTTTCAATATTTAGATAAAAGTTATAAAGTCAGGTTAGTAGGAAATTGAAGTATAAACTACTTTTCTCAAACTAACTATCTTCACTTAGCTAACAAAAGTGTAATTATTTAAGTTCTTAATAATGACTTGCCTAAAAACATTTGATATGCTTAAGTCAACTTGAATGAATGAAACAGTATGTACATTTCAACGTTCGTTCACTCACCACTCGCTATGACAAATAAATAATTTGTTATTTAGAGTAATTACAGCACAAGAATCATCTTCACAATGATACTTACCGTCATATCCACTGGAGCAAAAAAGTGAAGCATTGAAATGTTGTCCATTGATAAATGTTCTTAACAGACTTCAAAAAAACGGAGAAGGTTCTCAATTTGACTGATTTTTTTTTAGTTTGAGCACCTGGTTGTGTGTACTCGATTTGACACGCAACATTTTGAAGCTAAGTGAAGGTTTCCAGAGCCAAACAGCAGTATAATAAATACACTGAGTCAATTAAACTACTAAGTATATGTGACAATTAAGGGTATACATTATTTCATAATCATGCACTTACCCTGAGTTCAAATCCATTTATTGATATTTATGAGTATTAACGTAAAAATATGTCTGCCAACATGTTTCACTATACAGGGTTATCAATCCAAATAGGTCAGTATGGAGGTTTTGGAAACCATAACAGATAGCAAAATCTTGTCTTAAAACCATGACGTTGATTTTAGTATAAAGAAAAACTGCATTCATCATTCATATGTACACTTACAAAAATATGTGTAGGACTCGGCCCAGGAATCGAACCTGGACTTATTGAAAATTAAAATTTTGATATTTTCATTTTGATATCAGTTGTGTAGTTAGTAAAGGTTATTAAGAAACATGATATCTAAAACTAGTAAAATGCATTGTCTTTAAACAATGAAGTTATATTTTTGAATACTTCAGTGGCCCTTATATTTTCTTTGTTTCCAAAACCTCCATACTGACCCATTTGTATTGGTTACCTTGTATATTATGTGTCAAAGCCATATTTGTTTATTCTTTTTTCGTTTTCTACAGTACCTATAGTACTTATAGTTTCAGAGTCCCAATCCTGTAAATGTTTCAAAATTGTTAAGTTTGGAGGTTGTTTTTGAAAGTTATGGACCCTAAGTACTGGATCTTGATATCAAGATATTGTAGCTTGTCAGTCGCAAGATATCTTGATAGTATACCATGTACTGAGTCATAATAGTTATTTTGTTTTTATTTTTACACCTATTTGTTACTATTTTTCAATATTTTATAAATGATAAGTTGTTGATACATTTTAAGTTAAACTAAAAGAATGAGTTCTTGTAACAAAAAGTAATAAATAAAAAAAATTACACCATATTTTTTTTTTTATTACATGTTGATTAGGTAAATAATACCTACACCGTATACATTTTCGCCCCTGTTGTAGGCCACACACTGTATATTGCTGTAGTTAGAATGTCATGGCAACTATAGCCGCCCTTGTTGGTGTAGGTGTGGGCTAGCCAAAATCCAGCTTCTTCTTTCATCTTTCAGTTAATTTTGCACCTACCTAAATATTTAGATTTAATGAAAATGGTGTTAAAACTGTTGAAATAAAACAATTCATTAAACTCATTAATTACGTACATTTTATTAAATAAAAAAAATAACGATTTAAATAAAACCATGTCTCCATAATATACGAAGGCATACGAGTATAATATAATAATCTAAACGAGACAATTTCCAAATATTTTAAATACAGTCAATTGATTAAAAAAAATACTTATAAATAAACATTTGGTCAAGTATCTAAAAAATATGTTTTGTCATGATCAATATTAAGGTCTAAGCTACTCACAGATCATAATACATTACTTATCCTAAAGGAACTATTATGGACAATTTGCACATAAATTTTAGTAAACTTAAATTAATTAAATGAGATTTAAATGGCTACAATCCATATCAGTCTCTTCAATAAAAACACCGAACCTAGCTCGATGCATCCTATTGCAACTCTCGTGGACGTGCCACACAGCCTTCGTGCCTCTCGCACTCTGGAATGTATTCTCATATAAACAGTAATCTCTCGTATTAACAACCATTCTGCATGTGTCTACTGGCGCTGCGTACTTTTCGTGAACCACCTGTTAATTTCTTCTCAATTTCCTCTAAACTCTTGCCTTGTGTTTCTGGGACGAAGAAAATGACAAAGAATAAACCAGCTACACAAATGACGGCGAACAGCCACACGGCGCCAGACATCTTGATAGCTGCGTCAATGCTTTTAAATGAGGTGGTGACAATAAACGTGCAGGTCCAGTTAAATGACGTGGCCGTGGAGGCTGCCATTCCGCGGATCTTCGAGGGCAAAATCTCGCCTAACATGAGCCATGGAATGGGTCCAAAGCCAACTGAAAATCCGAGCACATATATGACAAGGCTTGCAAGAGGCAGCCATTTAACAGAGCTCACGTCCGCTCCGGATTCGTACATGTAGAAATATCCTCCCAGAGTCACCAAAGTAATGATCATAGACACCGATGAGATGTATAGTAGCATTTTTCTTCCCAGTTTATCAATAATAGAAGTAGCTATGAAAGTGGAAATGAAATTTACAATTCCAATTATAACGGCCGCCAAATCCTTGTCTATGGAACTGCCAGATTTCTGGAAGATATCTGAAGCGTAGAACACCACGGCGTTTATTCCACTGAACTGTTGGAACAGCATCAATCCCAATGAGATGCCGACTGCAGGCAAATACTTTCTGGTAAACAACAAGCTCAGTCCGCTGCCGCCGGCGCGGTCTGATTCCACCTGTGTCCGTGTCAGATCTCTCATTTCCTTGTCGATGTTAATATGCTTTCCTCTTAACCATTGAAGAGCTTTGTGTGCGTCCTCTGGCCTGCCTTTAGTGACGTACCAGCGAGGAGTCTCCGGTGTCAATATCATCAGTAAAAAGAACGGTACCGGCAGTGCAGCTCCGAGGAATGCCAACTGGGACCAAGACAGGTACGCTCCGGCGAGGTACGCGAGCAGAATTCCTGTGTTACCAAAGGCAGTGGGGAGTAATCCAAGGGCACCCCGAACTTCCGGTTGGATGGTTTCTCCTAGGTAGACTGGGAATGCAAGGGAGGCGACTCCGACGCATATGCCACAGAGAGCTCGCCCAGCGTACACCATGGGTACGTTAAGCGCGTTCGCGATGAGCATCCAGCCGAGGAAGAAGGGTAAGGCGGTACCCATTATGGTTATTCTCCTGCCAAGCATTTCGATCATTGGGCCCCCGGCGAGACCGCCCACCAGAGCAGCGAGTGGCATGAGACCGCCGATCCAGCTTTTCTGTAAAAGAAATGAAAAATATGTTTAATATGATTGATTGATACCTTGCGATGAGAATACATGTCGTTTGTGCTGGTTTCATACTTGTATAATTATACATTATGATAGCAGAAGTACTATTTTCTTAATTAGTGAAATACACAGTTACTAATATATTAAATTTGTACTGTTGTTCTTAATTTTATTATGAAATGTGAGTGGTACAAATCTCAAAACAATTGAATTACTTTTTTGAAAAAGAATGCACACAAAGAATATTTTTGAATTGCACTTATTGAACTTCGTAGTAATTTTTTAACTCTGAGTAGGTACTAACCTGAGTTTCATCAATTGACAGAGTGTGGTTCATAGAGTTAAAAGCGGGTGACGTGTAGCCTGAAGAGAATCCAACGATCAGAGAGCCCATAGACACAGCAAATGCGGCAACCAGCTGTAACAAGTAGAAATAGAAATTAGGTTAAAAGGTTCATGTTTATGCAACTAAGCTTTAGTATTCCTAATATTCCTATGCCCTACCTGAGACATTATTTACAAAATCCTTTCGATTTTGATTATTATACAATTATAAAACTAAACCAAACGAAACCCTTAATTCAACACATTTTCTGCCATGTACAAACAAGAAAAGCTCCGGTACACGTTTTCGCTCTGCCTTTTCCATTTAGTTTCTGAATTTCTAGGGGCAAGGCGGACTTCTTATGCGCGCACTTGAGTACACGGGAACCTACGCATGTAGCTTAATGTTTGTGTGTACCTATACAAACAAACTCGATTTTACGGGAAGCTAAAAATATCTTGGCTTTAAAATATTGTTTTCTTAGTTGTTCTAATATTACATACAATAACTTACTACACGCATATACGTCCATGATAGAGCGATGCATGTCAACATTTTCCCCTGCACAATGCACCTACGCTGTCGATTAATCGATTATACCTTTTCGTCACTGATTGAAAACCTTATCTAAAAAACCTTATTGCTCAAAATTTATGGCACAGCCAACAAGGCTGAACAATTATAATGCATATGTTATTTAAGTACCTGAGTCCATAGATATATGCGCTGAGTGGTCGGTGCATACGGAGTGCCGTCTCCATTGATGGCGAAGTCTGTTTTCGCTTTGTTGCTGTCGAGGCTCAGCTGTTTCACAAACGGGACAGAGTTTCGCAGGTTCTCATCCTTCCTTCCTTCATTCTTAATTTCCATCTCCATCTTGTATTTGAACTCGTTGCCGAGACTGATCTGACGAAGCTGCTGGAAATGCCTGCGAGTCTTGTCAAAGGAGTCCTGCTCGTCTTCACTGCTGCTTTCTGTAGAAGCTTGTTCAGGGATCGCGGCGTAGTTAGGCGCAAGCGTCCCTTGCGAGCCGCACGATGTGGCGAGGGATGTGCATGTGGTTGATGCGGAAAGGGTCGCTCTGGAAGGAACCCTGGCGTATTTGGGTCCCCTTTGCCTATACAATCGCTCCTCGTCACTTTGCCCTCGTCGGGCCTGCTCGCTTCCACCCTGAAATAAGACACACTTATTAATAGTCTTGATCACAAACAGTGATATATTAACAAACGGTTAAAGTTGTCCGTGCTGTTCGATACGTACACTAACTGGTCAAGCGGCCAGCGCGAGATTCTAGACTGAACTTATTGTCCGCAAACACACCCCATATATTAACATCCGCTATCTAATTTGCGTAAGTCCAATACGATAAGAACATATTGTGAACTTAGGGAGTAAGAGGTCAAATCGGGAAAACACGTTGCTCATTGAACTTGTCATATGGCCACGGCATGATCGGCTGGTGATAAGAGTAACCCGTCTTGACCCTTGATGTCCTGTTCAAGACAACACCACAGCACAGACTGAAGCCTTGTCGGGAAGGCGGTAGATGTAATGACCACCCACAATGCGTCTATTATTTTATGTTATTGACGTTATCGTACAATCATCGTCCTGTTCTTTCTTATGTTTTGCTCACACGTGTGTTTTCCTACCTTTCATGGCCAATATATCCAATATAGCACTGAGGAGTACGGACTTTATCATTCATCGAAAATGTCGGTAATTTTAATTACCTCAACTTCATAAAGAAAAGTATTGTAATTTTTGATCCACTCTAAATTTATTTTGTTAATTTCTACGCATTTGTAGCAAGGATGTGCCATAATGACAGGCGCCAGTGGACGTGACTACTCTAAAAAGTTTTGATGCGAAAGCTCAGAAAAGCTTTTTGCTTCATTTACATAATTTCCTCAAAGCTTTGACTTATAGCAGATCATAATAATTAAAAATATTTAATTTTATTTAAAGAAAGGGTTTTTTAATATATATATTATTGCCGTCTCATATCGAAGTTGTGACGTTCGTTATTGAACCACCAATGTGGGTCAAGAGCAAGACAAGATGAATATCACGTGGTAGACTTAATATTGATATCATGTTAAATTAAAATAAACTGTTATTTTTACATCCTTCCTTTTTTGCAGTGTTTCTTACAGTGACCGTTTATTTTTCCAATGTATAATTTTTTTCAGCGGTAATTTAATTAATCCAATATATTTTATCCAAGAAAAGATGTTCCTTTGTTGTTATTCGTACGATCTAGATTCTGGGAAGACTGTTGAAATTGCCCGAACAGTCGATATCTTAATTACCTACATATAAATTTATCTTCTGTTTATACAATATGTACATACATATGTCACATTCGGATAAGTATTTAGGTTATATATTTGGTATGCGATGATTGCGATGTCAATTATTTATATAATATCATTACGTTCAGTGCATATTGCAGCTTGGCTAACGTTTTAGAGAAGTTGGCGTTTTATCTTCCTGTTGTTAAGTTTTTGGTTCATCAAATCATCAGCATAAGAATAAATTTCGAAAATAATAATATCGTTATTTAGCCTGACTTAATAAATATAATGAAACATGTTCATTCATCCCAGAATGTGTAAAATGTACCTAATCTGTTCTAGAACATTTCTATTTACTGTAGGTACTTGCTACTTGTACTACAGGTGTACAATCGATGAAATGTAACCCTGAACTTGTCACTTTGCCAAGGTCACGTCAAACTCTTTAGGGCGGGTTTATGAATACCATTGGTACTGTGTACTCTTGGGTCGTTTCTGTACTGGACGTTATGTGGTCATTCAAACGCTAGTTGAGCTCGATCGATATTGCTAGAGAAAACCAGTATAAGAGCTGTCCACGATTATTGTGTACTCTTGTTTCATATCCAGGAGTCAGAATATACTGGTACGTCGAAGACCTAGAGTCGTCTCAAATCAAGAATTAGCCACTCACGTTTAGCCTTCCTTTACATAGCTAATATATTAAGCCAAGCCTCTGTTACCTTTAGGATATTGTATAAAAAGGAAATTCTGAAATAAAACTATCACAAGGTATTGCCTTGTTTTCTAGTAAGATGTCTACATACTGATCTTTGGTGTGATGCAATTCACTGTTTTTATTGCGCATTCGATTGTTTTTTTTTTACTTTTACTATTGATATTTCGAAAACTTGAACATATTATTTTGGACGATCTTTTTATGAACCTATTTCAATACTAAATTTTATTAAAATCAATATGGATATAAAAAACGAATATTTTAGGTACCTACACGATTTCCTAGGTGACTGTGGACCCCAAATAGGTATTGTATTGTTTCAGAATTAGCTACATCATTCTTGATTAGATTAGCATTGCTTTAGATATATCTAATCCAAAAACAAACCGAACCACTGAATTCTACATTTAGCCTGTTTTGTGTTTATTTACCTATTATTGCTTTTGTTTGTTTGTTTTGAACTTTTTCTTACATATGTTAACGACTGTTTGTTTCTTAAAATAAATAAATAAATATGTATGTATATGTCACCGTAATATTGTAAATTCCGTTAGATTATAATTTACCTAGCGAAATTGTAAACTATCGAAATATTGTCAACTGCGCCATACTGGTTACAATTTAACGTATTATTTTACGTTAGATTATAATCTGTCGAGCAGAAACCGTCACATTGTCAAACAGCTATCTGATTGGCCGATCTCAAATATGGCCGCTGTGTACTTGCCATAGAGTTAGAAATTAAACACAGGTGGCAGTGAAATAAAGTACATGATTTTCTAGTGTTGTGAGATTATAATATATTTACCTATATGTCACCATAATATTATAAATGCCATTAGATTCAAACTCGCGAGATTATTAACTATCGAAAGGTTGTAATCCGTAACGTAGATTTGTTAAGCGTAAGCAAACAGTGGTCATCGAGATTATAAATTATCGAAAGATTGATATCCTATTATAAAAAAGGTAATCGAACCTGCTAACTTGAATTATTTCATAATCACGCCCTTTCAGAATACAATCTAGGTTTTATCACCAACCATGAAGTTCATTAACATGAAGTTCACATACACTTTTTGTTAAATGTTTTGTTGATATTTATTAATATTAACGTAAAAATATATCCGCGAACGTGTTTCACGATATGTGTCAAAGACGTCAAATACTATGGAAAGTCAGCCATATTGGCTTACCTGTTTTTTACTTTCAACTGAAACATTGTATACAATTTAACGGATTGAGTTTTGATAAATTTTAATCAAATCAAATCAAATAAATATAAAAATAAAATAAAAAGTGCAATTTGAAGCTCTCAGTAATTTATCCATAGAAATGACGACGCCGGGTACACGGAGTTTCAGTCGTTCAAACAATGAGAGCTTGAACTGGTGCGATC
>JALPQI010003563.1:0-76017 GCA_025490895.1 Thaumatotibia leucotreta | reverse complement strand
TTTGAAGTAAGAAGTAACTGTCGTTTTTAGAATGCCTAAGAATGAAGTGGTTTATCTTCAATTACATTGAAATTTATTAGGCTGAATTCACGCGTAAAGTGTCTCAGGAAATTCAAATAAAAGTTTTACTATTACTAGTAAGTCGTTATTTTAAAAAAAACCTCAAATCCTTTTCATGATCAAGATCATTCCAGTGATAAGTAACATTTTAAGTTTAGGAATATGAAACTTAAGTTAAAAATAAAATCGAATCTCATAATCATTATCTGAGATAATCAAATTGGTTTTATGTTTCGATTGTTCGTCGATTATGTAAAATGGAGGTTTTAACAAACTACCGTTGGTCCGTCGTACCTGGCAATAAAGCACCGGAAGCGAACAGTTTGGGGGCACGCCCTACTTCCGGTGGTCGCGCGTCGCTGAATGCAAATAGACGGTCCGTCCGTCTGTCCGTCCGTCCGTCCGGTCGCCGGGTGACGTTTCATGCGTGAGACAAATGCTTATAATACTATTATTTCTAATTCGGACGAACGGTATCTAAACTTGGACTTATTTTATTGAATGCGCGATGTACAGTAGGTAATAATTGGTTGGTAACACATAACTGTTATTGTAATTTGAAATCCGTTATTTAAATAAACGAGACAATCAATTATGTAACTACATAGCAAGAGATTTGCAACGCTTAGTATGTTTTAACAAAAACTGAGTCTGCATAAATATTTGTGTACAGAATACCTAGCATTTATAGTTAACTGTATAATGGTTCATCATAGGAATTGTATACGGTAATAATTTTATTATACTGGGTTATTTTTTCATCAGTACAAATACTCTAGGGGGTGTATAAGTAAGTCATGATGAACAACTTTTACTGTGGGGCCGAACCTGAAATCGCGAAAAAAAAATCAGCTGTACCATAGAAATTATCGACTCATGGTCGTCTGAAATGTATGAAACAGCTGATTTTTTTTTTCGTGATTTCAGGTTCGGCCCCATAGTAAAAGTTGTTCATTTTGACTTACTTATACACCCCCTAGAGTATTTGTACTGGTGAAAAAATAACCTTGTATACGTGGCTATTAATTTGTGAAATCGTTTTAAGTAGGTACTTACCTGCAACCGAACAGTTACATACGCAGTCCAACTTCGTTTAAACACAACAAGTCACATTGTCATGATATATTGTAAATGCAATATCTATTATGTTTAGCATGAATAATCAATTTAATGCTTAAAAAAAAGGGTCTGACACTTATCGCTATTAAAATATACACAAGGTATATACGAAACTGAGAAAGATAAACAATTAGTGTCAGTTAAAACCTAAGCAGAATTTTATGGCTAGATATTTATCAATGTCAACACAAAAAACTCATTTGTTTTATTGGCGGACGCGAGGGACTTAGTTTATCCCTTATTTACGTCTACGCCAAATAAATCTTATCTTATTAAGTTTAGCTTATTAAGATTAAGGTTTACTCACCTTTAATAATAATTATCTTTTATTTAACGCACATTATTAACCGCTGGGTTTTTGTTATTTCAGTTAAATAAAATAATCGGGAAGGTACATCCTTACGCAAATTCACCTAAAGTTGCCGATTTCTAAGAATGAACTTTTGACAGTTATACAGGGTGTTGCCTGTAACAGGAGCAAAAAATCAAATGGAAGACTCCTCTGACTGCCTCTAGTTATTCGCAAAAGGTCCCAGTGTTTTAAAGTTATCCATTAAGGAGAAACAGTATGTTAAAGTTACGACCTATGAGTGATGTATCTAGGTATCACAACATTGTACCTTATTAATGATTAAACATATTGGTAGTTCAGTGGACATAAAACTAAATGAGCTAAAAAGTTTTTTTGAACTCATGGTTTTTTAACTGGTTTAGCAAAAAAAAAAAATTTTTTTAATAAGTCGACTGCAGTAAAACTACATAAAAAAAATGAAAAATTTTTTTTTTTTTTTGCAATTTTTTTTTTAAGTTTTAACTATTAAATTATGACTATTTATTGGGTTATTAGTGTACCGTTTCATTTTTTGCTCCTGTTACAGGCAACACCCTGTAGATTAATCCTTATTCCATAAGTGTTAACATCACATATTACTAAACTGTCAAACGTTAATTCTTAGGAATCGGCAACCATAGTCCCACGGGTGCCCGTGGTAAGCTCAATTAAGGCTCCTCTTGGACATACGAAGTACCAATGTGTTAATAATAGATCGAAGAACAAGTTTTATTGCGATAAATGGCCAAAGAGATGCCCGGGATTCGAACCCAGGACCTCATAGTCACTGCCACTGAGCTACGGCGGCAAAATGCAATTTTCAGTAATTTGCATCATATTTTATTTATTTATTTAAACTTTATTGCACAATATAAAAGAGTACAAATGGCGAACTTAACGCATTAAGGCATTCTCTACCAGTCAACCATTGGGCTAAACAGAAAGCTTTAGTTTGGTGCAAGATTCACTTAAGTTTAAATCATATTTTAACTATAGTATCAATTTTGTACAATCACCATCAGAAATCAGATATAATCGGAGCGGGCACAGCGCTCAAAAACATATGAACATGCACTATTACGCCATAACAATAGATGCCTGCTCAAATATTTGTGAGCACCTCTCCGATATATCTGACGGCGCCAGTAATCTATCCTATCAACATTACACAATAGAACATGACGTTGTTCATTTGTATGGCGTGCTCGGATACGTTCTCATAAAATTGTTTTGATGAGCTTCACTAATAACAAATATCAAACCAAAGTAGAAAAAGCGAAATCGAAATAACGTAATATAATGAAAGTAATTGAGTTCATCCCGTTAAGATATAGGTAATTGTAATTTGATTACAGGGAACTCGTTTAATACTTAACAAACTAACGCCACTGCCATTCAAAACTGACGTTAGTCCGGTCACTTTGGATACATATTATGATATCGGTATAAATGAACTACCAAAACTATATAAACTATTTTGACGTAATACTTGGATCGATGCTTTCAGACATAACTGACCGCCAACACAAGTTATTGTGCGACCCATATACCTTATACCCTGTATTATAATATTGAAACAAAGTGCACGAATGATAATAGTTCAGCCCTGGGCTACTCTACAACTACTTATGTCAAAATGACAAGTATCTACTAAGAAATTCGTTTTAAATATAACCTCACTTTGGCATAGTTCTCAAGGTTCTAATTGTTCGTTCATTATAGCGGATGGTCTTTTTCTAAAAGATAATAGTAATACAGGTTAGGTCCATTTAGATGAGATAATCTACGGTGGCTGCAAGATCGCGTGTAAGAATCCGGGGAACAATAGACGGCCTTGGGCGAGTAATCAGGCGGACGGACAATGCCGCTTGTTAGTGCAACTAGACCGTAGGTACTGTCGGCATGTCTATGAAAACTAACGAATTCTGTGCGGAAAGTGAGGGCGTCTGGCTGCCAGGCACGTCCGTATATCTCAGGTGCCATCACATATCCACAATGCTCTCACCGCGAGCTACCAATCAACCCATGGTGGCACTGGACTCACCGCGAGCTACTAAGCTATGAACTGTCAGCTATAAACACGAACAAAAGATACGCACTCCCGTGTAAAAAAAGAGACACGGCAATACGCGCTCGGCGGTGATAGCTGATAGCTGGGCGAGTATCGCCGTGTTCGTGTTTATAGCTGACAGTTCATAGCTTAGTAGCTCGCGGTGAGACCAGTGCCATCATGGGTTGATTGGTTAATGTTTCCTGCTTTACCTAAAAAAATATTAAATTACTACGATACAACATTGGTCCAAGAGAAACATATCTAAAATTGCTATTGAAAGTTTAATCTGTACTGAGAAAATAAAGTGGATTGAAGGAAGTCTATTGTATGAACTACAATAAATCCGACTCTGGTAGTTTAATGCGTTTGATCGGATTTAAAAATAAAACAAGTAAGAACCTGGTCATCACGAAGATGTGGCAGGCAGAGCGGGATGCGAAGAAACAAAGTTAAAAAAAGCAAGTAAAGCAGAGTAGATAAAGCAGGGATGTAAGCTGATCGGGACATAATGAGTCATTCCATCAATGAAAATTGAAAATGGAATCCAAGTCCAAGATTCTCTTTCCATAAGATATTAAAAGGCAGCATGAGTGGGATACATCTATGCAAAATTTGTAGTGATTCATATTAGGGCAAACCCGTTTCGTATTTTGATTACGATAAAGTAGAAAACCATGTTTAGATATTTATCTACAACAGAATGCTAAAAGCACTTATATTGGAACCACTTTCATAATTTCCGACGTATTCTACCCACAATAAACTATTTATTATTTTATTACTGCTGTGTTTCGGTTTGGGGGTAAGAGAGCCGGTGTAATTACTGGCATAGATAGAGGAATCCATCTAAGTCCTCAGGTTAGGCAGCGCACAGGCGATTTTTTGATCACTATGTCGATGGGCCTGGCTACTTTCCATCAGGTGGGCTACGAACTCAGTTGTCCTACCTTCGTCACATTAAAAAAAAATGGATAGGCAGTCCAACCGAAGCTAGACACCATTAAATGGATATATTATACGTCATGAAGACACACAACCTCATATTATCAATGAAGACTAATGGTCTGAACACATGAGGGTATACTAGTAATATTATAAACAATTAGAAAACTAACTTACTACACAAATTATAAATATTAGATGTCATATACCAAAGAAAAACGACCAAGATCACCCATGTCCGAGGTGGGGATCGAACCCACGTACTCAGCTTTCGCGGCTGATGCCTGTACCCCTCGGCCACTCGGTCTTAGCAACCACCGATCAAATTTCTCGGGTATATGCAATCCCTTACAAGGCTGCCTTTGTTTTCGCAATACGTTTACTACACAAAATTTAAATGAATAAAATAATACAATGAGATGGGGTAGCAACTGCAAAATATGAGGCAATAAAACTTTTAATAGTCTGTGTATTTTGTGATCACGTTCTATGTTTGCGAAGTTACAGCACAGAATAACAGTAATTCCATCCAATGTCGTGAGAAACGCCGTTGTGCAAGCTGCAACCAACCGCTGAACTAGTTTACAGATTAATCTAACAACAATCATTAAGAACGTCGACGGTAAGCCACGATCTCGGATAACTGACGATAGAGGGTTAGCGCGAAAACAAAATAGTAGATTAAGGATTACATGCATGTTCTTATAGTACAGCCTGCCACATCAACTGAAGACGGTACAAAAAGGTCGAGAATATATTCCATAGTGTGTATATCCAAAATGGGCGATAAAGTTAATCAGTCACCAATATCCGAGCCTCCGAGGTGGGAATCGAACCCACGTACTTAGCTTTCGCGGCGGACGTTGGTGATCTTGGTCTATTGTTCTTTGGTTAATGACATCCAATATTTTTAATTTATATAGTATTAAGTAGTCTAACTAATAAAAAACACAAATCAAAATATTTAGTAAAAAAATATTTCGTTTGAGTTTTACAAAAACTTTGTCACGCTAAGTTTAAAAAAAAATTCCGTATAGCAATGTTTTTATGAGAATTCTGTCATCAGCTTGTTATATATTTCCCATGATAAGAGATCTGTCCGTATTAAATTAACATTTTCCTTATATCCAAACGGTAGAATAAACATCATATTTTAAGTATAAAAACACGTAAAACTTACATTACTTACATGTAATCAAAGCAAGAAATTGCTATGGATAATACTAAATAGGTAATAACAAAAACGTTCTAAATAATCAGTATTTTGTGTGAAACAAAATTTTGTTTTAAAGATGTACCGAGATTTTTCAGTTGCCGTAAAAATCAAGTGGCCTAAAAACGGTGAAACTGAATAACAGGCGTACATCCAATCAGAATTTCAATCAGCAAGCTTACAAAACCAGGCACGAGCCAATCTAGCGGGTGGAGAGTGGAGACAGCCCTTTGGTTTAGGGCAGTGTAACCGAACACTGCGACTTCCGCGGGGGACGTGGGGTATCCACTATCCGGTGACAAGCTGCGGTGACCGCGGCCGTCCGCTGTGAACAGCAGATCGGGTGACAACATTGGTGCATTCCACAATGTCGGGTACGTGACGCCGTTCTTAGCATACATAGGTCATTTGCAGAAAAAGTGTACCTTTTAATGTCACGAAAATAAGTATGTAAATTGAGATTTCTCAGTTTAGTTACTTCCATACTAAAGGTATGAAAAATTCTGTGACACATTTGAGATTTTTTTTATCAGTTTCGTTACATTTCGTTTCATACATTTAGTATGGTAGTAATCAATTTACATACTTATTTTCGTGACATTAGAGACAATTTGTTTCATAACTGAAAAGTACGCACGATGCCGAGTAAAATGATGTATTACAGTCCATGATCGCAAAAAAAATTAAAAAACACACTTTTCCTGCAAATTACCCACTTCTAAGAAAATTAGGCATACATATTTTGGTGTATCAATAATTTTATAACTTGTATTTTGTCTTGATAGAAAATTTTCGCAGTTTCCATATTATATTTCTAAGCTAGCTGTCATAGCCGTCACGTTCCGGACAATGTAGATTTTCTCGTGCAATACACCATTATACTAGTTACCACCAAGTCTCGGAACCGGTTCGAAAAACAGTTAGTATAGGTTTTACTCCGAACTTTCATGAAAAGCGTGAACGTTTCAAGAATTTTCATCATCATCGTCATAACTTCAGCAATTTATCGCCCACTGCTGAAAATAGAGGACTTTCTTCTTAATTTCTTATACGCTACTCTTCCCGATCTTAATTCCCGATCTAGACTAACCCAGAAGAAGTGTTGGAATGGATATACAAGGCAATAATACTTCCCAGGGTGCTATATGGAGCGGTGGTCTGGTGGCACAGAGCACATATTAAGGAATATCAGAGGGACCTAGCATTTTGCTTTGATCAGTATTTTGCTAATAGTTCCATTGCATTTTCCATTTTAGTTATAACGTCCTGGATGGTAATATTGTTCTCTACTCTATAATAAATCCAATGTGATGACATTATCTTAAAACTGCGCGGAAAATAAAAAGCGACAATAAAAATATAACCAAGCACCGTCGGAAAATGGACAGAGCGATGCGAGACGTTACAACTCGTCTAGGGAGTAATAAAAATGATATAAGACTTCCAGTTGTCTCTATGGAAAAATCAATAAGGGAAAGTGTCAGGACAAGGCTTGTTCGGAAACTCTGATATTACGCGAGAGATAAGGATTTGGTCTGATTGACGTACTTAGAGATCGAAGAGCTGGCGACTTCCTCGCATAGCATCAGCATTGCGATACAGCTGGGAAATGTCGCGTCGCCAGCATCCTAGGTACAATGCCACAAGGGCTAATTTTAGATGAAGGGTAGGTTCCTTAGGTTCAATTTGTGTAGGTATATAAATTGTGTAAATACAAATTTTTGAACAAGGATTTTAATTTTAGAATATAATACCAATATATTGCCAGAACAAACAAACGTAATGAAGTTTTTCATTTTAAAATATCTATATCACACATCACACTTACCCAACTATGCTCTGAATTTGTAGAGAAACGTGCCCAATAAATTTAACGTATTATTACCTGCAACAGAAAGCATGCATTTAGAAACAGAACATACAATGTTACCAATCTAACCTTAGATTATGTTGCACCAAATTCGGCCAGGGTCTATGTCATGAATCAAGAGTAATCCAGTACGTGCTAGCTTGTACTTCATTTGCTTTGGACGAGGTGCCTCATGCATTACAAGTTTAATAGGTCGTGATGTAGAAATTGACGTTAATAGGTTATGTGAATATAAAACACCTGAAGATAACCAATTGGCGGCATTCCTGCCCAGCGCTTTGGAATCAACAAATTGCGCACGCTTTGCCTTTCTATTGACAGATTTATCATGCACGGGTGTGTGGGCTGGTCGTTTCCACTAATTTCATCGGGAATCAATCGGAATATATCTTTCGGCAATCAGTTTTATAGGCAATAGAAAGCTCATTTGGTGTTGATAGATCGCAATATTTCACCTAAGTTTAAGGAAAAAAAAGTGACATTTAAATTAAACATTAGTCAATACTTACTTTTATTATAGTTTTGATATATGTAACTGAATTTTTGTTCACAAAAAAAGTGAAATGTAGTGTAAAGAAATAGTTCACTTTAAAATAGTATGAATGTGAATATGATACGATACGAATGCCCGCGGCTATTTGAGAGGTTGAAATATCCTAGAAACATGTGTTGCGTTTTGCCCCGAATGTTTACGCGGTGACTTTTCAATGTAAACATTTTAAAGTTAAAATATTACCCGCTGTTTGTAACAAACTTCTATTGAATGTGGAGTTACAGATGCGGCTACAATGTCTCTCTTATTAAATTTAACGGCTTCATAAAATCCGAGAGTAGCGAGTGGATGCTGATATGTTGTTATGGCAGTTCCGTCTACACGGCTTTGATGCCAGAAGTTGATTCCCTGAAACCGCAGTCTCATTCAACTTCAATTTGAATGGGAAATCGATAAGAATATCCGTAATACAATGTTATAAATGCAAATATCGAAGCATGCTTACCATTAACGGACATGGTATAACAGGGACATTAATATACAATACTGAGATAATAAATTAATAAATATTTTGGGACAAATCGACTTAATCCTACGATAAGCTTCTGATGTGGGTTACAAGCGACGATATATATAACAGATATTATACATATTTAAATACATAAACAGCCGCTATCAAGGAACAATTTGGGATAAATAAATACACAAACAATGCCCTCGCCGGAATTCGAACCCGGAGTCTCCAGCTTCGTAGGCAGGGTCACTACCAACTAGGCTATAAAGGCTGACAATCAATTGACGGTGATGTCAATAAGAGATCGTTGATATTATAAGAATAAAGAATAAGAAATGTTTATTAGTACAATTTTCTTGGATACATTAACATTCAAAACTCGTGAACAGTGAATTGCGCTAAAAGGTCTTCACTCAGCATGATGTCCCGCAGTGGTTCCCTGTAGTGAAACTAACTAACTACGTGACGCTGATTTTCAGTGAAGCCCATTTAAACTATTGATATATTGATATTGATACTTTATAACATTTTATAACTACAAACTTGAAGCACTGTACTGAACTAGTTACAAGAACCGAACAAAGTTTTCAAATGAAATCATTGAGACATGCCGGGTAAAGAAAATATTTTATAAACACGAAGTGTGTACATCCCCGTAAACCAATGAATTAGATCTCCCCGCTTGGTAGCTGTCGTTGTTTCTTTTTTAACTCCGCGTATCGAGATAGGAGAAAAAAAGAAAAGGAAACAAGAGTGACTGTAAAATTTCAACGGTGGCTGTTTACGTCCGACTTTTTTACGATGTTGTTAACTGTTGATTCTTTTTAAACATCTGCGTTGGGAACTGTAAACTACATTGTTCTTGCGATGACAGATAGAATGTCGCTAAACATACCTTTTAAGTGAGATTCAAGTCTTGTTAATATTTAATGCTTGAATATTGATTATTATTAAGAGTTATTTATATTTCTATACCTATAGTATGTAGTACTCTATGTACTCTATTTATATGAAGCAGTGCATATACACGGTATTTTTATTAATTTCCTTTAAATTAAAGGGAAGCTCATTTAGGCAATAAATAATCAATTTCTCTAAGAAATTAGTGTCTTAACTCTTACTGTTATTGAATAAATAAATAAATAAATATCTTGGGACATCTTACACAAATCGACCTAGTCCCACGGTAAGCTCAATTAAGGCTTGTGATGTGGGTACCAGGCGACGATATATATAATAGATAGATACATATAGATACTTAAATACATAGACAGCCATGACCAAGGAACAAGTATTTGTAATAAATAAATACACAAATAATGCCCTCGCCGGGATTCGAACCCGGAACCTCCAGCTTTGTAGGCAGGGTCACTACCAACTAGGCTACGGAGGCTGATAAAAAATTCAATGACTAAACAAGTGTATTGCAACCTTTATTTTAATATTAAATCCTAATATTACTTATTTTGACATGTGCCGTCAGTCATTTGAGATCTTATTCTTAAGGTTCTCTCACACTTGCCATTTCATTTATTATGTATGAAAACGAAAAAAAAAAAAATTTTTTTAACGAAATTAACCAAAGTCGATATACAAGGAAACTTCTAATAATGTTCCAAGTAACCTGTCCAATTTAACGGAAATATAAAAAGAACTGTCGGTCATAAGTCATAAAACTCATAAATATCTGCATGCAGACTAACTCTACAATAGAGGCTAATTCAGATGTTTATGAGCATTCCGGCCGTTCCGATATATCTGATGACGTACCTTTAAAATATTGCAAGATTGTACCCAATTGCGATTATTAACAAGTCAGGATGCAATTCCTTGAATAAAAAAACACTATTGTCTTCTTTCCAACAGATTTGTAAATTACTAGCACTTCAATATAGTATAGGGCCATTACTAGATACGGAAATTAAATATGAACGTACAGTAACTAGTTTTTATTTCTCTTAAACCATTAAAATTTATTCTGAAAATAGTTAATTATTTGGTTATTATTTTGCTACAGGTTAACCCGGTGACATCGATTCACCGCCTTTGCCACCGACGCGGCGCGTAAAATCGTATCGAAACGGTGCAATATAAATTTCAAGCTACTAATTTTCGTTCTTCCCTACAAGCGCAGAAACCTTAATCGCCTCCAGCATCGATACAATTTAAATCAGAATAAAACGAGCAAAACGAATCGATCCCTATCGGGTCGAGAGCAAATCGCACGACTAAAGACGTCTCCCTCGAAAACGACCGTTTACTTTCTAACTCTCCCATCTCAATTTACCTTTTTTTTTGAACTTTACACAGCAGAGAATAAGGTGCAATTTAAACAACACAAGTAATAAATCTACAAGAAGAGAGGTAGACGAATAGCTCGCAGCGATTGGAAATACTCGGCTGGCCTGGAGTTAGGTGGTAGAAAAAAGTTAATTGATACAGTTTTTGTCGCTGCACTGGCCCGTTACCTTTCCAACTAATCTCTCCATTCTCCGAGACATTTTACTTCGTTAAACACGCTTATTAACCTGGATATGCTTAAAACACCTTAGCCGATAAAATTGCCAAAACGAAGCCACGAATATTGATTTCCAGTTAAAAAAAAAACGAGTCGTAGATTTCTAAAATAAAAGTGAAGGTGTACGACCCTACCTACAGTTAAATAAGCATTTCATTAAATAGCTCATTGACCCTTACAGATATTAACATCCCGATAACATAAAATACGTTAAATTATATCCTGACGTTTCGGGCATAACGTCACCACGGGTGTAACGTCATGCCCGAAACGTCAGGATATTATTAAACGTACGTTTACGCGATTAAGACCCGTTTGTCTTTAAAATATGAGTGATAATGTGAATGTTTAAGTCAATATATAGCATAAAATACAACTGTTTTCAGTAAATTAATATTAAAATAGTTCTGAAGTCAAATTTGTACGTTTCTATTAAATTCCCGGAGCATTGAATAATAAATCATAAGCTTCTCCCACGGATATCAAAGGGTATCTCCAGAGTGCTCACTTAACACTGTTTAAATAGTTTATTCACGCCAGAAACCGTTTTGATAATAAACAATATTCGTGCGCCGGATTTAGAAAACACGTGGTAGAATTTAGGTAGACAACGTCACGAATATCATACTCGTACTCAGCCCACCTTGTCGTGTATGAAATGTTGATAAGTCTAAGAAACACAATATTTTCTTACTTGCTAATCTCAACTCTACTTTGACGGGTTAAAGTGCAGTGTTTATAGAGATTTCTAAGATATAAACAATCTAGAAGACGTATGCGCATCTGCCAGCGGCCGTGGAGCGTAAACAGCGAACACCAGCATAACGGTTACACGTAGAATAAGCATAGAGAGAGAATAGAGAGATGTACTCGCAAGATTTTCAACGGTTAACTTGGTAATCTTGATATACGCAGTCTTCACAATTCTCAAATGGGCCACATCTGAGGACAACTTAAACAATAATTACCTACACAAAGTTTTTATTTATTTAATCGTATGGCTACAAATTAGTCGCTTACTAATCTTATCAAATATCATGCTATAGTTTTATATCTAGCTTCTTCACCCAATTGGCTGCGTCCGCATCAGGAGTGAGCAAATTCAGGGCAACTCCAGTGTATCTCCTCTTTGGGCAGTCCTGGATTATGTGCTGTATGGATTGCACGGGAGCTCCGCAGTCACATACTGGTGAGTTTAAATGTACTACTTTACACTAAAGTGTAAATGATACTCGATTACGTTTTTGAACAAGCCGGAAAGACATTTCCATAAGTTAAAACTATTTGCACAGATAAAATACCGAGACAAAACTCATAATCCCTACAGGCTTACATTTCATATTTTGTGTTTTACCTTACAACGGCATAAATTCAACTTTATTTCTTGAAAAATAAAGTTCCAGTTTTTTTGTCACAGCTCAGCCCACAAGCTCCACATTTTTGTGTAAACACTTCGTTGATTCATTACAAGCCGCAATACGGCATGGTGCGGGGCCATGATTACATTTTCGCGTCACTGTCAACCTCAAACAAAGACATCGAGAGAAAGTCATCAGTCATTATCACGACAAAGAACAATTAAGTCGCCAGTCACGAGTGTTAAGCGAATTTACCCCTATTTCTACAGCGGGAGTCATCACAGTGACTTTGGCTTGCCAGTAACATCCCCGAAGCCTTCAGGCTTTGTGTTAATAAATAATGACGCCAGTGACGCTTCACAAATAGAACATCTCTCAACTCAGACTATGCTAAATACATTTTAACATAGCTGCCTGAAGTTAGGTGTGAAGTTAGTTCAGGTTGCCTTGTTGCTGGAATATTTTGCAGAAAGGAATTGGATTCATCATTATGGTGCAAAACGCACTTACTATCACGCAATTATTTAATAAGCTCTATTACATCGACCTACGGCGTCTACGTCGCCCTTTGAAACGTCACAAAATTATAACGTATTTTTGTTTAGGTACAACATTAGCGAAAATAGTTAAAGTGAAACGAAGTCAAATGATTCTTTCAAGTTATTATATCATTACGTAGGTATAAATAAAACCTACCTAAGTAGGACCAAGAAGCAAGAGCTTGTATAAGTCACACCATTTCATACGTCACGGTCCATCAGATAGTCAACCATCTATGTTAAAAGGCTTAGCTTGAGCTTGAGTAAGCTGTGTGCTAGATATTGCAAGTTATAGTAAAAGTATATACATACAGCAGACATAACATACTTATATATATAATAATAGATATCTATATGGATTTATTCCAATTCGTGCGTTTAGTAGCTTATCTGTTCGATGTGTTGAATGTTACGAGCTCGGCAGTAAGTAAAAAAAAAACAATAACGGCCAGTTATTTGACACATACCTACTCATTTTGACTTAGGTACTCAGAACGCTTACACGCCATATATGTATATTGTTTAACTATAGTCATAAGTAGAACATGGCTTGAATATAGAACCTTCAATTGCTCTCGTGAGACCAAATTACTTTACTACTCACAACAGCCGTATACCGCCATGTGCAGGTTCCTAATGTACGTCAAATTTCACGCAAATTTGAATCCTATTGCAAGGGCAGACGTGCCACCGCTATTAGTCGTTCATACCGTTAGAGTAAAAGAGATTTTCGTGACCAGATCGTCGGTTCGCGTAATCGCTGGAGCTTCAAACTGGCTACCGTTTCTACGCTCGTTAACTTCTGGCTTTAGGTGTACCTGGAAAGATGGACTTTGCATACAAAGTTGGAGATCGTGTACAGACACGGCATGTAAGATAATGGGGTTAATTTTGGCCCTAGGCTTAACATTGCATTGTCACGCGTAGAAGTTTACATAACTGCGCCATTATGAACACATGCCATGGAATCAGAGCATGAGGTGAAATTGTGCTTGATTATGCATAGCGAATAAATAGACACGACATCGGGAATCGGGTCATACGAGTAGATACATAAACGCAAGATTGTAAACGTTGTCTAATGTATGAGGAAGGATATTCAATTAGCGAACCTGTTAAAAAATTAAGGCAATTGTGACGAAAATATTATCAAACCGGAATTAGAATGGGATCCGAAAATACTGTTGACACAACAGTCGTATCGTCGTCGGATCGTCGGTAAGTAATTTCGGACATAAGTCAATCTAGGATAGTATATTGATAGTTATATTCATATACTCCTAGTTTAAGTGCCGAGACTTACAGACAATAGATTAATTAATCACTCACTAAATCTATAAACAATTATTTTCTAGGTAAATGAAGTGTCATTTGTTGTGGCAACAGTACTTTGTAATCCTTTTCCGGTTTGACAATTAAAAAAAACATTGACATAAAAATTAGTGAGCGATTGACCTTAACCTAAATAAAAAAACGTTAATGTTAATCGCTTCGTCGGTCAAATAAAGACTCCACGGCGATGGAAATCAGTTGCGTGAGTTGAAATTGGTTAGGTACCTAAAACTCTACAAACTTTGTATCTCGACTACTCGAAACATGGTTAACAAAGTTTTCAAATAGCACACAATTCGTGAAATGAAGGAGAATTACACTAAAAGAACCGTTTAGGTTTTCAAGCACCGCAATTGCTTGGAACACTGCCATTTTCAAAACAGCTTCAAATAAGTAGTTTCTTACCCACTTACATATCTACTATTACTTAGTTTGTTAGTAAGAAATTCTAGAATCAATACCGTAAACGTGGTAAATTGAGACGAAAGAGATGATAAAACTTCTATAAAAGGTTACTTTTACAAGTGGCACGTTAATGTTTATACTTAAAAAAAAACAGTTATTTAATTTTTAATGATTATCTGACTCTACTCGTATAGTTGACAATTTGGAAGACATAAGGACGACAGAATACACACAGTGATTGGTGGGATAGAAATGCGGTGGTAAAATTACTTGGATCGGAACTCACGGAAAATGCATAAGCATTGATCAAGCCGATATTTAATTTACGTAGTATGAACTCCCAAGACCAAAAACACCAACTTGTCCTTATCCAACCCCCTTCGCCGTTTATCGCCCAACTGCCATCGTAATCCCTAGATCCCTACCCTGCGTGTTTTAATGTACCTGTTAATTTGGTATAATCAGAGTACACTACCAAATTATTTGTTCATAATTCATCCAAAGCAAAATTGACCTGCCATTAATCTTTTTTTTTTCCACAGGCTAGGACCTATGCCCAGTGTGAAAGACTGCAACGCGATGAAAACTTGATTGAACCTGACTTAAATTTCTAGTTGCCGAAATGGTCAGAAGGTTTGCCGTGTGGTGACGGCAGTAAGAATACATTTGTCACCACCCCAACTCCTCCTGCGGGTGTCGTAAGAGTCGACTAAGGGATTGAAGTGTCTGACCATTCTGCAAGATTGATGATGGGCAGCAGCGCCATCACAGTACGACCAATCTTGCCCAGCGTGGCGATTGTGGGCATTTACCTCCTAATGCGTCTATACGTATAGTTAATAGGAGAGGCCTAAGTCCAGCAGAAGACTAACATAGGCTGATGATGAATGGTCAGAATAGGCAAGATGGCCACTTGAAATGATGTCTGCTTTAAATAGTTTGTTAAACGAAGGAAATGTTACCAGGTGCGACGTGGTTGATAATTAGCCGTCAGCTTCACGGTTCGGATAAGCCACCGTTAAGTAGTTTTTGGAATCAACACCGCGGCAAGTAGCCCCGTTAAATATGTATTAAAGTTCATCCACCGTGAGCCATCTCAATTAAAATTATTTATATCTCGATGCTTTGAAGTCAGATTTCACATAATATCTGTAACGGAAAATTCTTAGAAATATAAAGTTTTCCAGTAATTTGTACAGTACAATATGTTAGGAATCTTAATAAGTTTGTTTTTTTTTAAACACGTCTGTTTAAAATAGAATATTTTTAAACACAATTTGACCCAATGCCAGTACTATAAAGAGGGGTGCTGTGCAGAAAACGTATTTTGCCTACCTTATTTTAGGACCAAAATATTAATTAGTTCTACTTATTCCGATTCGAACCCTGCAAAAGTTTCAATTTCCAAAGCTTTCACGTTAATGCACTTACTAACTTCAAAATAAAGAACAATTATAAAATAGACTGGTGCATTAAAATAATGTTTTCGTTCTCGGAAGTCTGCCTGAGCATAAAAAATAAAAAATTGTAAAAATGCTGATAAATAACTAAAAGGTAGTTTTTTCGAGTACATTAGACTTAACAGTTTTATAAAACTATTTATTCATTATAACTATTTATTTATTCATTAATAAATTATCCTTAAAACGCACCCTAAGAAATATATCTAATAGGCAATCTATTTAATCTGTGTATAAAATTCTTCATTCCAGAATTTGTCAAATTTTTTTTTTTTTATTCATAACTCGAAAACTACAAAAAATCGGCTAATATACATGGGGTATATTCTGATAGCCCATGACGTAGGGAACCTAAAAACATTTTTTTGACGTCAAGGTTTGGACCACCCTGTATATATTCCAAGCACGTACGAGCTGTTGGTCTTACAAGTCATACAAATCAAGAGGCGAAGACTTATGTAGCGCTGCGTCAAGTGTTCAATCATAAAATATTTTAAGAGAGATAGTTCACTAGAGAAGACTGAGATAAATACAAATCGTCTACTTAACTGTAACAGTGTGAAATATTATATCAATTGCTGACGTGTAATTTTTATTATTTATTTTGGCCTTATATAACACTTACTGCTATCGGACTAGGTAAGAAATGGGAAAACATAATTATACCAAAATCATTGCACCATAAACAAAAAGACCGAATATAGGCAACACTCGAGTTACATAAACTTTCAACTCGAAAGCACTGTATTTGTTTTAAAAATATAACTCCAATATTGAAGTGCTAGTATGACTGAAATGAGATTAAATAAATGTCAAGTGATCTATCTTAGAGAGTTTTTCTCTACGTCAAAAAACGAGCAACGAACCAAAACTAGTTTCGTCATCGCGCGATCTCAAAAAACGTCCGCATCCATCATTACACTTTCTAAACTCTTTGTTGCTCACCATTATTGTTTGGATTTTTTGTGAGTGCATCGGCGTAACGAGATGGACTTTTAATTGTTACTCGTGGCTATAACATTGAATCGATCTGAATAAATCTGAATCAATGTTTAAACCGCCCTCCTCCATTTGCGAGTCCTACGAAAGCATAGTATCCAAGTGCCCATAACCATTCCCAGATATCTAAGTACCCGAATTTGAATACTATTTCGAAACCCAGACAGTTGAAGGGCAGTTAATACGGACTATAAGTATAATTTGGTCTCAATATAATTTTGATAAAGTATAAGAACTTACGTAAGAGGGAATATAAAGATGTCAGAATAAAATCGCACATCGTCTTCCTTCCGTCTATTCTCTGAGTCATACAGTTATTATCTTTTTTTTATTTAGTCTTGTATTTAAACATTCAAAGTATCAGTTTTTTAGTACAGTCAAGTGCAAAATAAGTATCGATAGAATCCGCTCATAAATATGCTACGACGCATAAATATGTTATTACACAGAATTAGAGTGCACTGGGACATATTTTTGGACATTTTTGTGTACACCTTATTTTGTCTTTGACTGCACACAGGATTAGTTATTTATTATAGATCTCATCTTTATACATCGTCATATTCCCTTAAAGTCTATTGATGCATAAATCGAATAGTCTCGCCATCTGAACTGTCAAGTGGTTTCAAGCCCATTGTTTAGAAAACCGGTTCAAAAGCCCTAATCGCCAATGAACCTGCTTACAAAGCTGTAGGTGGCTGTGTAAATCAGTCACAATCTTCAAATCGAATCAAGGTTTATGCAATGACCAGAAGTACCATGATATCTTAAAAGCGATTCAGTTGACGTTCAGCTTGTCAGTTTTTGACAGTTATTCTATAGAACTGACACATCACGATTTAAATTAGGTCCTAAACTAACTTATAGCATAGCATTAGTAAATTGTGGTAGCCTCCCTGATGAATAAAAATGCAGCAAAACAAGATAAGAGCAGCGCATGGTTGAGTTTTTTTGAATTGTTAAAACATCAAGCGTACGATTTTAGAACTTTTAGATTTAGTCGCTTTTCTTTTACCTAAGCAATGTAGGGACTTTTTGAACGAACTTTTTTCGTTTTAAACGAGTTTCAGCTGGAACTACGATTTATAACAAGCAATAGGTACATAGCATCCAGGATGGTGTCACATTCGCGATAGCACTGCAGTTGTGCAGCTTTCGCAACGCATTCCACTAGGACGCAGTCGGTAAAATACAAGTAGTACCGTGTCGAAAACTATAAGCGCGAATGAAGCTATAACCTGTCATAGCTGACGGTTCCTAACATTTTAAGGTATACTTTAAGTAAGAAAATATACAGTTTTTTATTAATAATGAAAATAAATAAGCTTTCGATGTCGCTCTAGATAAGTCGGTTCAATCACTTTGGTTTTGTATATTTCCCTTAAAAATGCAACCTAAGCAGAAGCACGCAGAAGTTTAAAATACGTGTTTAACTTTATACGACGGAGTTGTAAATATATTTGTTCCAGTCAAGTTTTATATCAACTCGTCCAATGAACTCTCAAATAATAGCAGCAATGGAACCCAAAGTTCAATATAGCCTTCGCACACGCAAGACTTTCCCGTTTCCGCTGTAAGCTTGCGACAGTTCAGCGATAGTGCACTGTGACGTCACGTGGTAGGGGGGAGGTCATTGCCCTCCAGCGCGGGAGATGCCGATAACGGCGGTCAACATTTTGATGACCCATTTGATTGTTGTATGTGTCTTCTTTTAGGTCAGTTTGGGATTGACGTAGGTGTGTTCGTACGTAATTATGCATTAGTGAGTGTAAAACGTTATTCGTAAATGTCTCACAAATCTAAAATGTACTTGAAATTAATTTTCACAAGGCCTATACTGTCGTCCAAACTAAAAAGGACGCATCTCCCATAGAACTACTATAAGAGATGCGTCTTTTTTACTTAGCACGGCAGTATAATTTAAATTAGATATTTTTGAACAATTCAAATAACCGTACAAATACACAACTTACATGGAAAAAAATACTTTATTCCTGAGCAATAAAAAATTAATAAGAATAATTCACATATCATACGAGTAGGCACAGGCACATCTAAATTAGGTACTTATACAACAAAAAAATACATACAATTTCGTTATTAGAAAGTTAGTCAGTGTTAAAATCACATTTACAATTTAAATTTAATTTTTATCTACCACTGTATGATACAGGTAGAGCTAAGAGGGATGAAGTTACGTATAAAACATTATTATAATACGAGTAATATAATTCCCCGAACCATTTTTAAAGACACTACATAGTTTCCCACTATGTCGTAACAGATGTGCTTACCATAGAAAAAATCAACTGCGAAAAAGACTCTGGTTGTTACGGGATTCGAACCCGCTTCCTCTGGATTGCCGGTCTAACGTGCTTCCAATTACACCAGACGACCTTCCGTCGATCACAGCGAATTTAGTCAATGGTATTGTGAAGCTAATCACTAGCGACATCTGTACTTAATGTTTCGAAGGTACTACAACCTTAAGCCACTCAAAGACGTGTCTACCACAATCGTCTGCACACTCGACAACTTTCCGTTGCGTTGAATTTGCAACTACATAACATAACCTAATGTTTTCTAAGATCTTTACGAACACATTCTTAGGAAGGAATATGTAATATAACTGGAACAGGATCAATTAGTTATTCATTCTTAAAAAGCCTCCCTCATCCCTACTCCACACAACATGGCTCATTAGGGTCGTGGGAAGCGTGCACAAGCGAGCTAGTGCTGTCCTACATCTGCGTAGATCGATATTACTCTTTGATGATTACGATAGGATTTTAGTTACGAAGTAATATATGATTTTTAACGAAAGAAATTAGTACCTACATACTCGAGTAAAATAATAACCTTTGATGCTATTTTTCATGAGTTTTACAACTTTTTTTTCATTAGTAAAAATATGATTTTCAAGTAACTTTGATCCTGATCCTGACCATTCATTTTACATGAAACTTTGAGTTTCTTATCACGATGCTTGATCAGATTTATTTTTTCCAAAACTCTATTAAAAAATCTATTTTGCCGCCAAATAATCGCACATGTCTATCTCATCGTATACCTAAACTTATAATTGAACACGTTGCCAAATCAAAATCTATAAAATACCAACGGAAAAATTCCCTATTATTTTGTATTATTCCATTTTTGATAATATACACACATTTCTAATTTCTAATAAAAATCTCAACGTTCAAATAATCGATAAACAAAGGAACGACGTGGTGGAATCCCTACTTGGATTGCGAGCAAGCAACGTTTACAAACAACAGCGCAAACGAATGAATACAAGTACGTTCTGTGAAAACGTCTCCCAGTTTCGACATACGTGTGAGAACACGGTGTATAGCACTTATGCACCGAAAGTATAATACTACTATTATGCTAGTACAATAAACACAAAGGCAATTGTACGAGAAATAGTGGTGCTACTGTCCTTTCACTTGTGGCCTATAAGTGTGACATATGCTGTATATTTAGTACACATATGTATTAAGCCGGTAAAGCAATGCGGACCACGTGCGAACATTGTACTGACCAGACACCATGACGTCTATGTCGTCTATAGAAGTCATGAATTGCTGGAACGACATAAATATATTACTACTACATACTGTACCGGTACTACAGGAATGTGAATACATAATATATATACACATTTTATTGTACTGAAATAATGTATACCTAACTATTTCTAGTCGCTTGGTTTCATTAGACTTTACCTAAATATACATACTTAAAGTTGTTAAAATTATTGGCCAATTTTTATTTTTATATGTGTTATTAGAAACGTAGTAAAGGTGCATTATTATGAGATTATTTCAGCAATAACTGTATGAAATCTGTAAACTGCCGCATTGGTGCGTTATTATTATTATTAATAGCGGCAATATAAATTGGAATAAGCAGTTTATGTGACTGTATATGAAACATAAATTTATCCGAAACGTCAGGATCAAATCGGTTTGATCCGTAATAGAATTACACACGTTTCATAATAATATACTTACCTTAGTTACTTATCATAAGCAGGGCCCGGAATTAGGTGAGCTAAAATACCTACAGTTTGCGAGAGGACATAATATAAAGTGGTTCAACCGGAGGAAAATAATATTTTATTTGGATTCCGAGTATTCGATGTTTATTCGGGGACTTGTCATAATATTGAACCTGACATGTTTTGTCAGTTTTTAGTAAAAAAAAGGCTAGACAAAAGAAGGTATGTCTAAGATAAGATGTCATTGTAAGACAAATAACCAGGAATACAAATTACCAGGACGATTGTAACGCGAAAACTGAGGATACCGACTAAATATGTCAGCCTCCGTAGCCTAGTTGGTAGTGACCCTGCCTACGAAGCTGGAGGTTCCGGGTTCGAATCCCGGCGAGGGCATTATTTGTGTATTCATATATCACAAATATTTGTTCCTTGGTCATGGTTGTGTATGTATTTAAGTAGGTATCTATTTATATGTATCTATCTATTATATATATCGTCGCCTGGTACCCACATCACAAGCCTTAATTGAGCTTACCGTGGGACTAGGTCGATTTGTGTAAGATGTCCCAAGATATTTATTATTTATTTATTATTGAAATATTCTATATTATGTCCTCTAGCGAACTTTCGGTATTTTAGCTCAACTAATTCCGGGCCCTGATTATAAGTACATTGGCCATTAGAGCTCTATCAAAGCGACCAGGGTTTTCACAAGCATTTAAGAGGACCTCTATTGTCATAGTTGTAAAGTGCATGTTCAGATATTATTGAGCACCGGCTACGCTGCGATGCGTCTGATGGCGACTGTACGACATATCTTGAACTATAACTTATATTAGCATTAGGTAATAATAGCATTTAAGTACTCCATATGTACCTACATGGTTCAAATTGAATAAGAGCTTATCTGTTAATGGTGATTGATGATGAAAAAAAGAGGCTGGCAAAAATTTGGTACTATAAAAAAATCCTATGACTGGTTTAATTTTCCGCCCATATTAGATTTACCTGGGATACCCTCATTTGCCAGAATTTCATTTGCCATAATTTTATTTGCCATCCTATTCAACACACATAATATTGTTTCTCATAACATCTTATGCCATACTTATTGTTTACTATATTAATCATTTGACAGAAACTTTGTTTCCCATAAAGTCAATTTTCATAATGTCATTTGTCAGAATTATCGAAATCCGTAATTATCACATGCCACAACATCGTTTGTCATCCAAATTAGCTACCAGAAAAGACAATTTCCATAATGTTTTTTGTCAGAATCATCGGAATCCGTAAATATTACATGCCATAACATAACTTGTCATCCAAATGACCCTCCACAAAGTGAAACTGCTATTTAAAAGTAGGTTAGGTTAGTATTCTGGGTGCCTGTGGTGTCGCATAACGTCGTCCTAAATTTTTTGGCCGAGAATATTTGTCATAATTTGAAATGGCATCCTACTCGTTTAGCCTACTTAATTTTGTGCATACACAGTGCTAGGTTAATGGTTTAAAAATATGTTCAAGTAATAAACCAGGGCAAAACTAACTTGGATTGGTTAGGTTTCTAGGGTAGGGCGGAGTTAAAAGCGTTGACTAAAAAATACTTAAGTATTTAAAGGGGGGACGGGGGGGCGAAGCCCCCCACAAGGGGGGCTCGGGGGGCGAAGCCCCCCGCATTAAAAAAGAAACATATTGTAGTTCCCCTACCCTAACCTGGATAGGTTCGTTAGGTACCTTTCATCCCTTAGATCAGAAATACGGGGCTTCGTCGACCGGTTCCCAGAAGCCCGTTTTATCAAACGCTTGTAACTTTTAATAATATAGCTAGTACTTATTTAAAAAAACTGATAATTACTGATGGCGTTTGAATATTCCATTAAATAATGTTATTGCACTTAATAATATGGTCAATAATTAATATGGCAACAATTGCTTCTGGCATTTGAATATTCTATTAAACCATATTATTGCACTTAATAATATGGAAAAGAAATAGGATGTCATTGTATGATTATGGAAGGTAATATTCGGGTAAACAAGCAGTATGTCATACAATTTTTATGGTAAACAAATCATTCGGGCAAATGAAATTCGGGCAAGTTAGATTCGGGCATATGAATATTATGTTAAATAACTGTCGGGCAAACAATAGACAACCGATTTACCTACACGCTGTAGAACCGAAATTATAAGGTGCCATGGGATGCAAACAGTGAGAATGCCGTAATCTATAAAAAATACTTTTTTAAACGGCAGGAAATAGAAACACAGGTTGCCAATATTTCCTTTATCGAAAAAATTTATAATACTTTTTTCTAATGTACATATTACCGGCTTACAAGAATAAGATTTTTTTAGAAACCTAAAAATTCCACGAAATATGCTCAACTTGCCGCAAACCATTTCCTTAATGTGCCGTTATATTAGTTCAAAAGTGACATAACAAGGACGCATTTAAGTTTGACCGTAACTTTTTATGGGTTTTGGCGTAAATTCATTCTGAGGCAACCAGAATGACGCATCCGAAAAGTTCTTGATTGTGTTACTTCATTGGTAATAGAATAAAAAAAATTAAATAAGATGCACATTTAAAAAAACACTATTTCTTTTCTAGAGAAACATACGTACCACTGTGGGATTATGATATTATACCCTAATGTCTTATCTGTGACACTAGGGGAGGCCCGGGAGACCAAAGCCGAAACAATTTCAATGAATGATGAAATATCGTCTGATGAATTTTCTGAGTGATTTATGTTACCTTTGTATATACTTTGTACATATATTATTATACCTATTTAGAGCTAACATGACATATGCCTTTTTTTGTATTTTCAACATATTTTTTTTTATGTTGGCACAACAAAGTGGCTCCACTCCACCTAATCGTAAGTGAAAAGTAGAGCCCAAATCGCGGCGGGTATTTTAGTACGGTCAAATCGTACATTAAACTCGCAAAACATGTAGTAAAGCTGCATTTTTGGTATGTTGTTTAGACACCATAGGGCACTATAAAACCACATTTTGCAAGCAAAAAAAAGTTGTGCTAGTTACGTAGTACGTGAAAAACTGCGAAATTTACGGTCATTTTTCAGTTTCTGATTTTTATTAAAAAAACCTTACGTTTTTTGACATTATATGTTTGGAAGCGTTTAAAGATCAATAAATTTCCAACAAGTTGAGCTAACATGTATTACCGTAGGTCTTATAGTTTTAGAGATTTGCGACTTCTTAAAAGTACTCTTTTTTGTAAACTAACGCTATTTTGAGTTTTCCTAACGATTTCGGCTTAATATCGCCTCACGTAATTATGCTACGAAAAACATGCAATAATGACCTTATAGCGCACTTAATATTCTTTCGTTAAAGGGTAAAATCATGTCAGCAAACTTTGTAATTGAAAATAAAAACGCGTAATTCAAAAGGCAGTAGGCCCGCTATCTAAGTTTTTCATGCAAATCGCAAGTCGTGTTGCAAAGCTGCAATTTTAGTAGGTATATTATATAGGCCCTATAAGAACGTACAAAAATGTATATTACAAGAAATACAAAAAAGGCATTTCGGCATAAGACGAAAATAAAACCGGCCAAGTGCGAGTCGGACTCGCGCGCAAAGGGTTCCGTACCATTATCAATTTATTATTAAAAAAATACAGTTAAATCAACCTACCTCAAAAACTATAGGAGATAATTTTATCAAACCAAAAATCGTTGATAGAGTTTATTAATGTGCATAACATATATTTTTTTCAGAATTTTATATCGCGTAGTTTAAAAAATAGAGGGGGGGGGGACACATTTTTCAGACTTTGAGACCTGATATCTAGAAAACAATGTGCTTAAATAAAAATGTGATGTATAAACCTTCATATCATTTTCAAAGACCTTTCTATTAATACCCCACACGCTTATGTACAACTCAAAAAAAATTCTATCCCTCAGTTACATGTATGGAGGGCCCCCACCCCAATGGTTTTTTTTTACAATTTAGTATCACATTCCTGTAGCGGTTCATACAACACATATCCTTACCAAATTTCGTTACTGTAGCATTTATAGTTTCCGAGTAAATTGGCTGTGACAGACGGACATGACTAGATTCGTCATGTCTCGAATACGCGAATTTCTCGTATAGACGCCGTGTGAACGATTTTAAAAATTGCCATACAAATTTGGGTGTCACTACGATATCCGATAAAATCACGTATACGGTATACGAGAAAAATGACGCCGTGTGAACGTAGCCTAAGGGTTCCGTTTTTGCCATTTTGGCTACGGAACCCTAAAAACTGAAAAATTATTGGACTTCTTTTACTTTTTGACGTTTAATTAAGAAACTATTATCTTTTTGATACTAATTGCTACAAAAATTGAAAAGAATATTAAATTTGAAAGGATTTGAGCTACCTTGCATTACCCTAAATTACATAGATTTAGAGATACGACATTTCAAAATAAGCCCTTCATTAAGATAAGAAAATAAATGCATGTTTTGAAGCCTTGTATACCCCCAACTATAAGACTTACAGTAATTGTTATCGGCTCAATTTGTTCCAAATTTAATGTAGTTGTTATCTACAATAACTTTTTTTTTCTTAGCGCGAACGTTTTGCCAATATTTAGTGAATAGCTTTAACGTAACCTAAAATTTGTTTAATTTTTGATAAAAGGGCCTTTATGAAATGTCGTATCTCAAAATATATATAACTTACGGTGATGCAACGTAGCTCAAATCCTTTCAAATTTAATGTTCTTTCTTAGTTTTATAGCAATTAGTATCAAAAAGATAATAGATTTTTAGTTAAACGTCAAAAACTAAAAAAAGTCCGATTTTTTTTCCGTTTTAAGTCCTATGCCCAAACTATTATTATGTTTTTCTTTTAACATGCATTTTCGTATATATCTATAAGGCCTTTATAATATACCAAAATTGCAGCTTTGCAACTTGACTTGCGAATTGTATGAAAAACTTAGATAGCGGGCCTCCTGCCTTATGAATTTCGCGTTTATACTTTCAACTACAAAGTTCACTGACCTAATTTTACCCTTAAATTAAAGAATATTAAGTGCGCTATAAGGTCATTATGGCATGTTTTTCGTAGCATAATTAGGTGAGGCGATATTAAGCCGAAAATGTTAGCAAAACACAAAATTTTATCTAGTTTACAAAAAGGAGTACTTTTTAAAGTCTCGAATCTCTGAAACTATAAGACCTACGGTAATGCATGTTAGCTCAACTTGTTGGAAATTTATTAGTCTTTAAACGTTTAATAACATATGTCATCAAAAAACGTAGGATTTTTTAAATAAAAATCAGAAACTAAAAAATGGCCACAAATTTCGCAGTTTTTCACGTACTACCCAGCTAGCACAACTTTTTTTTGCTTGCAAAATGTGGTTTTATACTGCCCAGTGGTGTCTAAATAACATACCAAAAATGCAGCGATACTACTTGATTTGCGAGTTTAGGGTAAAATTATGTACGATTTGACCGTACTATTTACCGTATAGATAAAAATTGAATTATTAGCTAAATATTACTATAACCTCAAAAATAATATTGGCCGTCCAGATCAGTAAAATGCCACACTGTGCGCCAATATCCTTAAAATGCGTCTTTGCGATATAGGAAAAATTGTCGTTGTTTTTAATACTCATATTGGTTTCCTTCCTACTGTTACTGTCACGTTCCAACAGGGTGAAGTCAAATCGAGAGAAATTATAGTCAATAAAAGCCTACGTAATCCGGGGGAAATAGGTGCGTGCAGAAAATTACGTGCAAGTTTGTATTGAAATAATCGATATCATTGAACAACTTCATAAAGATCGACTCCCGATTTTGAAATAAGTCCAGTGTTTTAGCGTCTATAAAAAATACTAAAGATTACGAATCGATTTACAAAATTTGAAGTGGACATTTTCGTTATATCCTACGGCAGATTCGTCATCGGCCGAGCAAAATATTATGACCGCCTTCCACCTTGCGAGTGGAACGGACTCATTAATAGCTCCGTTTCACGTTCATCGCTGGCCAAGTGCTAGTGTGCAGTTGACGGCTGTAAGTCACACCAGCGGTGTAAGTTAAACGGAGCCATTAATAAGTCCGTTCCGCTCGCAGTGGATTGTGGGCATTAGTGTGAACAACCACTATCTTAGCTCTCTGTATTTTTATTTCACTAGGTATAGGTAATAAAATAAATATATATTATTAAGACCGTGGGACACAAACGTGAGAGCCTGCCGTAAGCACGTGTATTGTCTTGTTTATACCAGTAACTAGTGAAGTGCTTATGGTTTTTTTTTGGAACTAAGTATTTAAATATATTTTTACTCTTGAGAAAACTTCAGTAACAATCCTAAAGAATCGGAGCTTACTTCGTGACAGTCGTAACTGTCCTAAGTCTAGAATATTTTTTTGACAACAAAATATGTAAAAATATGTTCAGAAACATAGTCTAGGTTTCTGAACATATCGCGTATAATATATGAATCAAATAAAAGTGGAAATTATTTGACCTTTTCTGGATTTTATTCCATAGACAAGACGCTTGCAGAATAAACTGGAATACATCAATATTTCAGAGCTTGAAACTCAAACTGAACAGTTATCTTCTAGCATTTTATTATAGACTTTAACCATTGATTTTGTCTTAGAATAAATTGGGTTTTGGGTTCTAAGATAACCAAAGTTTATGATCAATTTTTTATTAAATATGTTTAAAGTAGGTTCTATCTATACAGGTTTCAGTAAGTAGGCTTAGCACATGATTGGTACGTCAATATGTCGCCGCGAGAAATACTTCCCGAATTTTCCTAACTATATCAATAAAAAGGGACCGATAGTCCACCTTGCAGCGACATACTGTCGCACTGAACTTGTGCTAAGCCTTTAGGACTAGTTATAATATGGAGGCAAAAGTATTCTATGTACATTATCTGTATGATTTAAAACTGGGTATTTACGAGGTGGTCGAATAACAATAAGAGTTACATGGTAAATACCCCGCTTTAAATCATATTAATAATACACTATACAATGTACCCATGAGGAAAGGGAAAAAATTCAACAGCGAATTTCTAACCTTTGAAGTTAAAAATGTCATAATTATGAAGTTTTCTGGATTCAGTCCATTTTAAAAGAAAATTAGATTTTTTCTTAAATCCGTTTTAGACCATTTTAGAAAACGATTTTGTTACCATGTTGTCTTAGTCTTGTCACACTTAATTGACAGACATCGAATGAAAAAAAAAAAAAATTATCTAGCAAAAAAAACGTAAAAATGCATTTTAGCGATAGTTTCGTTAGCCAAATCTTTTTTGTGTATTGAGGCATTCAAAACAATATAAAAACATTTTTTTTTTGCAAATTTGACCAATAATCATTTAACATTTTTTTTACTTCTTTTAGTCTCAGAAATATGCTGTTAGAATTTTTCTCTTTCCTCATGGGCACCTTGTATAGTTGAGTGGATACTATATGCACCTATATGTTAGTAAATGGAAAAATAAATAAATTTCACTACTACGATAGTATACCTTGTATACAAAGATTCAGAGGTGAACGTGAATAAATTAGTGAGGATGTAATAAATAACCCGTTTATCACTGCAGCTGGCAGTTCTTCATAATAATATAACAAATGTTGTCATTACTGAACGTAAACGGCTCCTAAACAGTTTTACTTCACCTTTGGCATTTACAAACCACAGGACAGTAAATTAATGTATCATTAGCCTGTTCTCCTAATTTCAACTGGACACAAAGATGACAGTAAGTTTAATTATTGTACACGTAAATAACGAAATTTATTGTAGGTTCGGCATTAAGGTGCTTCTTATTTTTGCAATTTTGTAGGATGTTCGAACCAATAAAGGAGATCTTTGCTCTCCCGATTGCAATTTTCTATGGGGCACCCTCTCATTTTGCTATTTGATAAGTAAACCATATTTGTCTTTTTTTTTCAATTATTATAAACAAAAATTAGAGGTCGCTACCGAAGTACGAAGTTCAAGAAAGGCAAAATGATTAGTTGTTTTTTTATTACTTCGGTAGCGACCCTAATTTTTGTTAAAATGAGAGGGTGCCCCATAGAAAATTGCAATCGGTAGAGCAAAGAGCTCCTTTATTAGTTCGAACATCCTACAAAATTTCAAAAATAAGAAGCACCCTATTCGGCAATTATTTTGAAAGAAATTACACGATCGTTAAAGACATGAAGTTAACTATTAAAGAAGAGTGTGAATTTTTGTCATGAATAAAAACGTGTGCAATAAAACAATAAGAGGGAACCTACTCATATCAACACAACGTCAGTAGACGTACTCATGAGTAGAAATGTCGGGTACGTTAGCGTTTATGTACTAATAAGCTTTTTGTTTTAAATTTAGTAAAAGCTGACATACCAAGCAACTTCTATTAATGTACCAAGTAACCCTGCTCAATCTAACGCAAATCAAAACAAACACTCTGTATACGCTTGCAGACAAAGGTTATTTCTAATTCTCATAATTATTTTTTTACAATTGTAACTAACGTGAGACTCAAACCTATTTAAATAAGTATATAAGCAAACGGGTTACTCACGTAATTTAAGTCGATAATTGCTCGACATGTTTCGATTCATTTAGAGGATCCTCATCATGGACTACCCGCGACCAAAGCCCGACGTGTACACGTTTACTAAATATTTAAATATCTCAGAATTAATTTATGAGTTACCTAAGTTCCTAGGCTACAAATATTTGCAGTCTAGGATCCCACGAGTCTTGGTAACCTTATATGTAGTTCTTATATGTGCGTAGCGCAATCGTCAACCGGTTTAATTACTTTATGAATTATATAAACAGGTGCCTACTAACGTTACTCAGAGCAGATATTATTTTTTAAATAGTTTGACAGGTGTATCCCAATATTCATGACCATGCCCGAAATGTATGGGTTTTCGGGAATTATGTTGATACTATGTTTGAAGTACCTAACCGCTACGTGGAGCTTTTTGTTCGTAAATAAAAAATAGAAAATGAAGTCATCAATTACAGCCCCGCTGCACGCGCCGCTCAACGCTCTCCACTCAGGCCTTATGGCCCGGCCACGATATTGTCTAAGGCGACCGGCTTAACGGAAAACCATACGTGCGAGAAGAAGTTCCCATAACGGCATCCCGCTTCAACTCATGGATTCGCTCGCCGCTGGTCGCCTTATGCCGCGGCCATGACATTGGTCTAAGGCGACCGGCTTAGTGGAAAACCATACGTGCGAGAGGGAGTACCCATATCGGCATTCGCTCGCCGCCGGTCGCCTTAGTTAGACCAATGTCGTGGTCGGGCCTTCACACTTGAGACATTTTTTTCAAATGTGTCCCCACTTTTTGGTAACATAGGTATTGTATATAATTTCTACTCAGAATCGTGAGCTTTTTTAATCCTAACAGGAGAAAAATGTTGTCCCAATATTTACATCCATATTTCGAACTTTACAATCCGTTACCGCCATACAAAATGTATAAAAAAATAGTAACGAAATGGATAACATGTATAAAACCAATCTATATGAAGCCACTTGACCCAAGATCGCAATCATAAACTGACAAGGACCTTCGACAGATCTGTAAGGAATGTTAATAAAGTCCATGCCCCAAAATACAGACGTTGATAAGCTTTTGTTTTGAAACCAATCAAATGGCGTCGCCTTTGAAAGTTCGCATCAATTTGTAAGGAAAATACCGCAAGTAGATCAAAGACATGACGAACTTTTCAAAAGATAGCTTACTTTAACGGGCAAGACTCGAAAAAATCGTGGGTTCAAGCCTAACGCCATTATATAGTACGAAAAATTTTGTACAAGAAAAAAATACAAAAAGATAGTGCTATAGGCTGGTCGCTTTTGAGACCGGTGCCCTATAAAGGGTTAACATCAAGTATTTTTTATAAAAAGAGAAGTAGATTATATTTTATTAAATTTAGAGAAATATTGGAACTTTTTCTTATTATGTGTGTAATTTTTCCAGAAGTTAATGTTATTTTAAAAAACCGGCCAAGTGCGAGTCGGACTCGCGCGCAAAGGGTTCCGTACCATTATCAATTTATTATTAAAAAATACAGTTAAATCAACCTACTTCAAAAACTATAGGAGGTAATTTAATCAAACCAAAAATCGTTGATAGAGTTTATTAATGTGCATAACATATATTTTTTTTAGAATTTTATATTGCGTAGTTTAAAAAATAAAGGGGGGGGGGACACATTTTTCATACTTTGAGAGCTGATATCTCGAAAATGATTTGCTTAAATAAAAATGAAATGTATAAACCTTCATATCATTTTCAAAGACCTTTCTATTAATACCCCACACGCTTATATACAACTAAAAAATTGTTTTTATCCCCCAGTTACAAGTATGGAGTGCCCCCACCCCAATGGTTTTTTTTACAATTTAGTATCATAATCCTGTAGCGGTTCATACAACACATACCCTTACCAAATTTCGTTACTGTAGCATTTATAGTTTCCGAGTAAATTGGCTGTGACAGACGGACAGACGGACAGACGGACAGACGGACATGACGAATCTATAAGGGTTCCGTTTTTGCCATTTTGGCTACGGAACCCTAAAAACGCCCTTGTTCAACTTTCGTACTCATTTTCAGAACATTCGCCTTTTATTGTCTCTTATCCAAAACTCAGAACAGCTGCGAAGATCCATCGACGGACCCATGTCAATTTACACTCCGTAACCCCGCTCAATAAAAAGTCGGTTAAAAAGGTTTCCGAATTCGGTTTCAGGCAACAGATGGACGACATCAAGACGTTATGGATGGCAATCCAGCTCACATGTTGTATGAAAAACGATGATGTATTTCATATCGATAGTTTTTATACGTCCGTATTCGATTAGACTTTTGACTCGCGATGTCGGGAAGCGCTCGATTCCAAGAAAGTTGGCAATTTGTCGCGCTCGCTGAAATAGACTTTGGTACTTGTCGAGGTACTCTAATAGCTAAATGATAGAATTTCCTCTATTACGAAACCGGAGCGTCTATTACGAGATAGTTTTTTTATGCTTGAGATCCGATTTCGTATGTATTTGCTTGAATCATGAGTAAACACAACGAAACTTACCGTGAACACAAATATGAACTCAAGTACAATTCAAAATAAGGTCAATGTTGGGGAAGCCGGCATATTAAATTTCGTACAGGGAAATAATTCCCTTATGTGTACACTTACGTTGTTTAGACTCAGGTGGTAAGGCAATATTCTATAATTTGGTTCTACTTGGCTTATAAAAGCCATAAGAAAGAGCCAAAGGTTAAACAAGTATATTGACGGTCCTACCCTATAGACGGTCTTATCCGCATTGACATCATTTGTATGTTTTTTTACAAAACATCGTTTTTATAGATAACGAAACCCACAAACGATAAGCCAACATTATAAATAAGGGATAATCAAAACCGCTAATGTTCGATATCGGATATCGGGTGGCGGTAAGCGTTGCTTGGTGTAATTAGTTCGCTCATAATTTAAGTATGGCCCTACCGCTAAGCTAAATACGGCCGTGCCGAGTTGATACCGGGTTCGCAGAAACCCCGACTGACGCAATTCCGGTCATGATCTCGAATTCACAACTCTTGGAGCTAATTTCCGAACGTCACTTTGTTCTTTATACAATTTCCGATATTGGCTATTTAGTACGTTCGAAATCTAGTTCAGCACGGTTTATTCTTGTTATTATAGAAACTTTTTCACTTTAGCTTCGTAAATGTACTATTGTAGGTACCGAATATTTAAATACATATAGTTTTATCTGTAAATTATGATGATGATACTAAACATACGCTTAATTCTTTGTCAATTTATTTATGTATATCGATTATTCCTAATGATATTTATTTAATGTCGAATGTGGCAGACATTTATTATGAAGATAAAAGACAACTTAACAGAAACAAAAGCGATTTTATAAAAATATTAAAAGCCTTTTTAAGCTCAAGTAATTATACTGCTTACTGAAGATTAACCTGAATCGTGCAATTAAGAACATTTACAGTAACTGCAAACGGGGGAACAAAGAAGAAATTAAATTTAAATTAAAAAAATAATTTTATTTATAAGGAAATTAAGTACCTACCTAGTTAAATAAATTTAATATTTGTTATACAATAAATGTCGGCATTTCAATAACTGATCGTGTTTCAATAAATAACTAAAATAAATATCTTGGGACATCTTACATAAATCGACGTAGTCCTGCGGTAAGCTCAATTAAGGTTTATGATGTGGGGTACCAAGCGACGATATAAATATAACATATAGATACTTAAATACATAGACAGCCACGTCCAAGGACCAAATATTTGTGATAAATAAATACACAAATAATGCCCTCACCGGGATTCGAACCCGGAATCTCCACCTTCGTAGGCAGGGTCACTACCAACTAGGCTACGGTACGGAGGCTGTTTAGAATAAGTTGCTTACATAAGATAGGCGAGTTTTTTCACCTTTTCACAAAAAAAGCTTAGTCGCAGTCAAGTTTCTAACGACTATTAAATATTATATTTTAATAAAAACTCGGATTTGATGTTAATTTGATAAATAAATAAGCGATATTATAATATAAAAACGCCGATGAAGTTTAAATTCCTACATATACCGTAGGTACTCAATTGAAGTTACAAACTTGACTGCAATATTCTTTTTTATATCACTCTAGTTGAGTGTCTCTAGTGAAAATGCCCAGGTACTATTTTAACCGGCTCACATGGCAATCATTTATATAAGTCTTACAAGTATAAGCTACGCATTATCCATGCAGATAGCCGGGATAACATCAAAAAAAGACAATGATTGATACACGAATTTCGTGAGAGAAATTTCGCATTTCTTTAAAAGTCACCCCCTTTATTCCCCACCACCGCGCGAGGCTGCCAGCCCGTCGAATATTAAATTCACCTCGTCAGTGACGCACTGTGCCGTAATATTGTAACTTCTATCCGGATAAATGAAAAAATATGACATCGCGAGAATTTACTTTTTGAATCGTACGCTTTTATATTAATAACAAACCTGCGCTCTGGTGAACTTTACCGGTTTAATTGATAACGTAAATTGCGTATTTGCCACTCTTACTTGTTATTTAGATACCTATATGTGAAACAGTTTGACTTACCTAAACCATGAAGTTCATTTAATTAAGTCGTTCCTTACCTGTAACAAAACACATTATTAATTAAGTAATAAAATAAAATATAAAACTTTGTTTTTCATGAAAACATATGCAGGAAATCATATTTATAGTAGGAATATATTTCACACTAAAATAAGATCATCAAATGTAGCCACATTTACTCGGTATAAACTTTACAGGCTTAATTAATTAATCCGCTGATGGCTTGAAAGTTCTGAGTAATTTAATATCAATGCAATTCATCATTGCATTAGTATTTATTTTAATACAGTTGTTGCAAGTTCTTGCAACATTATTATTTACGCTTTCATAATGGTACAGTCACATCAAATCATCAGCCAGTCCACTGATGGACAGTCCTCTCCTATGCGTATGGGCGCATTACGAGATAATTAATGCACATTATCTCTACGATGAGCAAGCGGATTGGCGATCGCACTAGTATGATGATGCTGCCCGTCATCGATGTTTAATAAATAATAAAGCACACTTCAATCACATTCGACTCTTACGACACCGACGTAAGGAGTTGGGGTGGTGACGCATGTATTCTTAGAGTCACCGGGCAGCCCACAAAAAGTACACCAACAATAGCCAGTAGCCGGATGACTTTAGTACCAGATAGTTAGTCTGGATCGCAATTAAGGCAAAAAAAAACGAATAAAAACGAGACCCGGCGCACGCGTCGGCAGATGTCTGCGCCGAGCGGCCGCGACAGGTGCGCCCGCGCCGCACAGGGTCGGCACGCGACTCGGCGCCTCGGCACGATACGAGATAAACAGCTACCAATTATTGTAAAGAACTGAGACCCTTAAGGTGACTGACACGATAAATGACCTTGAGCAGAAGAAAAATTCCCGATTTCCCGTCAACATAATTAAAAAAAGTTATTACTACATTCTGAATAATTTCTAAGAAAAAAAAAACAAATACACGTCTTCCGTTTTGATGGGCCCTAGGCGTTTTTTAAAAATATTTTTTTCAATTCCTTAAAAAATATTCAGTATGCACACTTGCACAGTGCTAGGCCGCTATGAAGTCAATCCTCACACTTGCCATTTCAATACAATATGTGTCAAAAATTTACATTATTGACAGATAATGTATTGAACTGACAGCTAAAGTAGCTACTTAATATTTCACTTTTGTGAAATCAATACATAATTTCATAAAACCTACAACATGCAACCAAAGTTACAAAGTTTATTTTTATATTCAGATCATTTAATAAAACTGATGGTACATAAAAATACTGCCATCATACATAAGATTACAATTATAATTATGTATTAGCCAAAGTTAACAGCAAACGAGAGGTTAACAACCTCAAAAAACAACTGAACATTGCACCATTCGCCTTAAGCAAAAAGAGTTTGAACTAGTCGGAAAAGACAAACTTTCTAACGCAGATAACGAAATTTCCGGTAGCAGGTACGACAGATACTTAGGGGAGCGGTTGAGGCAATAATGCGTTTGATGCGTCATTAAAGGGGGATGAGGTTACTTTTGGAAACTTTACCTGAGACTTTTGTAGTCACAAGTGTTGTGAAAATATCAGATGGCGTCGTAGAAAAACAGTTGAACACGTTTTATAGATCTAGTTTCGATTCGTTGTCTACGTAAGAAAGTTACTTGATTCATTAGTAATGTAATAAATGCCAAATGTAAATAAGGTTGGTTACATGATTGGATTATATGTTTCATTCGAATACATTTTCTGATTACTTGGTTAGTATTTTTTTACGTGGGTCGTTTTGCTCGTGTATCAGATTATAAGATTAGATACGTTTTCTTACTACTTTGATCCCCTTGCTAAGTGAAAAAAGTAAGTTTCGTTGCGTAAAATTGAGAATAGTAACATTATTGACTTAATTTATTCTTAATTCTAATATAAACAATAACTTTACTTAATATAAGTGCTAAATCAATTCCAATGAGCACAAGTAGGTAAACGGATAATAAATAACTACCCACACGCCGCCAATTACAAGCCGATACCAATGCGTATTACTCATAAAACAATGCACATATCAATTATAAGCGATTACTAAGCATCTGTTCCATATCCAGACCCTCAAAGAGTCAGATCGGATAATTTGGTGTACCAGCAATTAAGACTAATCGCTATAGTTCCCCGGCAATTTGCGCAAATGAACCTTCGCGACAATACTCGTAGTTCAATTGCTAATGAGCTTATGTCTCCGCAACGCTAATTACTATTCGACGCTTTATATTAAACGCCTCGTAAATATCCGTCTATCTCCCACTCTCACTCTCTTGCATAATGTCGTCCCATTTTACTTGCGGTGGGATCTCTTCGTCAACCTTCCCGATTAGCGTCTATTCTGAGAGCCTGTCGCAAACCACTTTTGATATCTTGCTTCCCTGTTAAATTTACATACGAGTTTACAAGTGCGATAGAGAAGGAAAGTTCGAGGTAACCCTGCTGGCTGGTCATTTTTATAATGAGTACTTTTTTCATAGTTGATGGCAATGATGGATGTCCAATTTAGAAAGAGACTTCAGCGTTTAGTTAGCTATGTCGAACAATTTTCATCGTCTCGAAAATATTCGTCTGTTCGGTTATTTACATGGATAATGTTAATATGTGAAATATACATTTCTAGTATTTCTACTCCAATTCGAGAAACATGACGTAAATGAAATTCAACCTACTATCACACATATAGGACTACGTACGTTACTACATTACGAGTATGTACACATACAAAAAATAGTAATCCTCTCTTGCGCCTGGGCTTTACAGCCACGAATACAAGTTACCAGGAAGTCAGGAATTAACACAGACGGAGAGGTCTATAGTATGTGCAACATTGAAATTGTGGAACTCCAATTATTACCCTAGGACGTTAGAACTTACTGAACTCTGAACTTACTTACTTACGATATATAGTTTTATTTTATAAACCACGAAGCCTTATGGAAACCGCTGTGACGTTGTTCATGTTCAACCATCTAAGCTGTTCTTCCTGTTGTCTGTCTATGGAGACACTTTTGGCCGAGTAACTAAGTATATCTACAATATTAGTACTATTCAAATAACAGTCCAATCATTCCACTTGTAAACGCGATAGCTAATCGTGACAGATCTGTTTTTAACCGACTTCAAAAAGGTTTATCATAGTTTAAAAACATTCTAAGCGGCTAAGTTTCACTTACTGTTGCGAATTTCTACCAACATGTTTTTCATGTACGTAATATAATATCACGGTAGACACAATTTTTTTAGTTGAGCCTCTGTAGCTTAGTTGGTATTGGCAGTGACCCTACGAAGCTGGAGGTTAGTTAAATTATTTAGGTAAATTGCAATAGAATAAGGTGTAATGTTCAATACATATTAATAAACTTGGTTGTACTTGCCAATATTCACCAATATGGTAGTACAAATGGTAGCCTAGCCTTTGTTCGGCATACTCCAAGCCAGCCACTGATATATTATGCTTACACATACAACAATACCTACAGTTTAAGGCACCCTTGCTCTCGCTGGGCTTTGCAGAGAAACGTCGGATTACATCACAGACACGACCCTTGGAGGTTTATATTTGCCTTTTGCATACAAATCCTGTACAGGTTAAATCAAACGTGCGCCTTACTACGTTTTCGTAAACAATGTTAATGCGGGTAAATGTTATTTTCATAAATAAATACCTATTAGCACGAATCATACTGCGTTTATTAAAATACCTTCATTAAATTATTATGCTAATGTACCAAATTATAAAAGGGGAAACTTTTATATTACCATTCAGAGGTTCCAGTGATTATAAACAGCTTCAATAGTAGATTACATGCCAACGCCGTTTATTAATTGATAATAATGATAATTAAAAATAGATAATTGGTGGACAAACATGTGACCCGAGGCTTTCTTATTTAACGGCCGAAGTATGTATACTATTTTTCTGCTCAATGGAGCCGGTATGCGGCCACTTAGTTTAGCGCAGCGGCCGGCAATGTGCTGTTTGCCGGCCGGAGGGCAGAAAAATATATCTTATTAAATACTAGCAATACACAGGCAATCATTTAAATTAACTACGCCTTAAATGCACTAAAAAAGAGTACAATACCTAGCATACCGATTGTATAGCAGGCATTTCCATTATTCATAAAATTACCTTTCGCTAAAATATCGTCGTTTCCTATCAAACATTTTTAAATTTGAAATTCTAGCCCACTGAGTAACTAGACTGTGACTGCGATTCTATAAAACTGTCATTAGCTATATTAGGTTACTTTAGTGTAAAAATCCGGTTAAACGGTTTCTCGTTAAATTGGCAACCCTGAAGCTCATAAATTGATCCGTCGATCGGCATCGACAAGTGGAGCGTTTCTTCGTGGCGCTAATCGACCTACTAATCGCGCCCGCCGTCGCGTCGCGTCGCTGTGCTCAAATGTTGGTACAAATGTTGGCTCAAGTATTTTGTACACCATTTGATATCAAAGTATTTTTTTAGTGTCTCTCATGTAGATATTACAGAAGCCTTAGTAATAAGGCAGCAGCAGTAACCGGAGTGTTTGACAATATGGTGAAACCATGAAATACACGCACGAGGCTGTTATTCACTTCAAGACAAACGACTTTTATTTCAATAAACTTTATTAATGACCCATCACACATCAAATATGATATTTTTAGTACAGATGGTAGGTATACTTTTAAGGCTCTAGTGCGAGAAGTGGGTCATTTTACGTCAGGTCCAAAACTTAGGAGGCCATCTGTACTAAAAAACGTCGTACGAGGCACGTGCAAAAACGAAATTCGTAACTCGTGTCGATTTAAAACTGTTTTCCGCACTTGATTTGTGGCCGTATAGAGATTGTAACATAGATTCCATTCAGAATGTGGCTTGTCGTTTTCATTGCACTTTGATTTTCAAAATTGTTTGGCTTGCCATTGGTACCTACCTACCTATTCTACCTAGGTAAGTCATCTTAAACAGTCCTATGGTAAAATCATAACTACTACAAATGTCACTGTCATTGTCGATAACATATCTATCGATGTCTTGCGTCTGAGTGCTGGTACAAGTACCTAGCTACCTAATAGAGTAATCACTGTAATCATAATAAAGCATTAAACTTGGATGCCATTTATTCAACCCACGTGTTACATAAACATCGCGTTAAGTGGCACAATAAAATGAATCTGCCACTGTAATGTTGGTTGTTGGCGCAAACCGCTGAAACTCTCCATCGCTGCAAGCGGAATAAGATAATGCAATACCTACAAGCAAGCCCAACAAAGACATTCCTCTAAGTCCGGCTTACAGCACCGTCCGACCGCGCCCCCTCCCGCTGTTTAATTCCATTAAACCACCCCTTTTTATCTTTTTCGCTTTTATCTTTTACCCCACTATTGGATTACTGAACAAAATGGCGTGCAAGAGACACACGCAATCTTTCGCCTTCGCCATTACCTCACCTCTATTCATAATAGTTTTTTTCCGCTTTACAAATGATCGGCGAGGAAGATTGATACGTTTTACGACTTCCCAAAGTGAGCTGTAATAACTTAGTATCGCCGCACAAAATGTTGTTCATTTTATTACAATACAATCGAATCGTAAAGTTGCGCGAACGTTGACGGCTGCGCCACCCTTTATTTAATTTCGCGCAACACGTGTGGAAGTAAAGTGTATATAACCAATTCAATTTAAACTCGTGATGAACCGAGTGATGTCAAAGTTAACTCCGCCGTGTTGCGTGTGCGATATGTAGGTATTAGTTTAAACGGCGCTTCCAAATTGAAATACTTCAGGCGATGAAACGGTTTCAACTCTACTGACACGGGTATCAAAATAATTGATTCCCCAGACGCTGTGTTAATCCGTGAAATAAACAGCTTACGTAGCATCAGATGGCTTCCAATTAAAAATTAAGTTAAGATCTCAGATTACTCAAAGCCTACTTTGACGCGATAAAGCGAGTTTCAATGTGTTTCCAATAAACAATTAAAGGCTTTACAGTCGCACCTGTGCAAAGTGTTAAACATCTAATCGGTGACTATTAATCTGAAGTAATCTCTATGGAGTGCTAATTAAGAACCCCACACACAATCAAGTAAAGCGGTTAGCATGTGCACAAAGTTAAAATTAAATTTTACAGCGGCAAGCAAAACATTTCGGAACCATCAAAGTGATAGTGAAACTTGCCGTTCAGGTCGATTAGGGTAAGTAACGCAACTAATTTCTAATATGTTTAGTTAACAGCACTTACCCATATGAGTTTCGCTTGCGAACAAATTTTCGCAGAGGCGTACACAGCATAGTTGCCCAACTAACTTCGTTCTTTGATGTTAATCAATAAACGACACTATAGGTGTATGTATGTGTGGCGGGCGGTTCGTAACTACCAAAGCACCGAAACATAATGAAGACCTTTCACATAAAAGTGAACGTTTGTTGTTGATAGGTGGACGGCAAACACGTGCGGCTTAATTTGCCCGTATCGCACAGATAACTTCCCTACTAGATAGACCATATAAGAAAGATAGGTACCGGCTACACATTAGCTCTGCTGCTAATTAATTATGAGATAGTAACCGCCCGTTTCAGTTGTTCTCACGTTTACGACCTTTACTCACGCTGCAACTACCCCACAACACATACAACAATTCAGTTGTGTATCTCATCATTTCACGATAAAGCACACTTAGTACTTGTAGGTATTCCATTCCATGTATATACATACATATACGTGAATATAATTTTGCTGGTTCTTTCCGACTATGCATTATAACGCTGCATTCTTTGCCATACTTTATACTAGCCACCAAAGTTTCCAAGTTTGAATATACTTTTGCTATTATTTTTTTACTTTTTACTTGGTAAATGATTGTAAAAAATGTTATCAAAAATGAATATATTAACCCATAAAAAGGCACATAAACAACAAAAAATTATAAAATGAATACAGCTAGGAATACATTTTTAAGCCCAATTAGATGTTTGGACGACCCAGAACAGATAAAACTGGCGAAAACTGGCGAGGACAACGACCAGATGAAATGGGATAAGGCTAGGAAGAAGAAGATCTAAGAATATATTTTTGCACCAACGTGTCGCCATAAATCGTCGTTTCGTCACAATATGGTGTCTAGGAAAGGTTGTCTATACCATTTCGGTGCTACCATTGAAACCCATCGTATAGACGACAGACGTCACTGTAATGGAGACTATGATTATTGGCTGGCAATCGTGATACAATCTAGATTGTATCCGGCTGGCTAATACGCTTTCACAGATGGCACCTACATTTCAAAATCGATATTTGATCGATATTGAAATCAAGCAGTCTTGTTAGGTCATCGCTAATAAAATTCAACTAGAAACAAGTACCATAATAAATAAATATCTTGGTACATCTTACACAAATCGACCTAGTCCCACGGTAAGCTCAATTAAGGCTTGTGATGTGGGTACCAGGCGACGATATATATAATAGATAGATGCATATAGATACTTAAATACATAGACAGCCATGACCAAGGAACAAATATTTGTGATAAATAAATACACAAATAATGCCCACACAACTAATTATGGGTCAAAATTATTTTCGTTGTCTTATTTTGTGTCCCTAAAAAACGTGACACAGTTGTGATTTTTGTATGAGAAAATGTTATGTTTCCAATTTTTGACGTATGGGTTAAAATCTAGCGTGGAAAATAAATACAAGTGCATCGGATTTTTTATATAAGTACTGAGTCGAGACAGCAACTAAAAGCGTAACAGAGTGGTATGAAACAAGACAACGAAAAGAATTTTGACCCTTATACCAAAATAATAATACACCAATAATTTTATACTAAGACAAGTCAAACCATAGTGGGTTGATACATATATTTTCGTTTCCATTTTCTATAAAGTAACCATAATTATTTTTCACATTAGTGACACGCTTCTATAAAGGTAGCACAGTTTAATAAAATTCGCTTGATAGTAAATGGCATTATACATTTGACATGTAGACTGCAAACTACTTCGTCTTAAAGGTGTTTATTTGACCCGACTTTAAAGTGAAGAGTTTATTAAAACATAAATAATTCGAACCATAGCTATCACATTATTTGTGATGTAAGTAAACATTCTCAAATAAGGGTAAAATCACGTATTGCACATTTTGTAGCACATAAATCAATGTTAATCAACAGCTACGAGTTTGTTGCAATGTTGCACATTAAATACGTAATTTGTACAGAGGAAGAATGCGTTTGCGTTTGACGATGCGTCCAGGGCAATCTCACTGAAAACGGTTTAATTAGTGCAAATAAGTGTAATTAATGCGATACGCTTCGTTAGTGTATCGGATTTCGTAACACAACGTTTCGACAGGTGCATAGCCCGATAAATCCGACTGAAAATTGCACGCAATCCTCGCATATTCTGTTTCGTTGCGACGTTTTATACACGCGTGTTTTAAAAAAGATATTGAATACTTCATAAATTACAGATTTTTTTTATATAAATGGCTCTAGAGTTACAGAAAAGAATACCCTGGTCACGTTGTTTCCGTATATCTTTGTATCCATTTGCAATGTTATTTCATATGCAAAAGGGCAAAGTAAGGAATTTTTAAACTATAGAATTATAAAATGAGATCAAGCCTATGGTTGCTTTTGCATGGTCTCTAGTGAAATCTGCTACTTTCGCACTTAAATTCCAAAACCATCTTGACCACAACGAAAGACAACAAAACACGGTTACCAAATTAATAATAAAACCAAAATTTAAGTAAATAATGTAAAGCTGAGGTTACACCTGCAAGTTATTGCAGCAAGTTTTGAAAAGAAGTTATGTCCAAGAAAGAAATGCAAATATTTGCCACTCATTATTAGCCATAGTTGCGTCTTAAAAATTGCAGTAATATCTTGCAAGTGTAAACTCAACATTACTATACATTGTTTTGATTGTAAATCATCACCACAGGAGCATAAAGGCTTTTTCATTCATTTCCGAGCTGGGTTCTCATCGGTGAAGAAATTTCCATGCGTCTATGTCCCAGGCTTTTTACTTAGCACCCTGATACCTATGACATAACGTTTTATTGTTTTTCTTTTAGGTGGGTACACTTGATCAATGTCAGTACTAAGTCTCCCTCTTTTTCTCTCCCCTTCTGGTTTTCCTTCTAAAAAGACCTCGATATAGTCGTTATATTATAAAACATGAAGTATAATTTCATACTTAAAACGATTAAGGTAGCTATGAATTCACTATTTCGCACACACCGTAGACAACCTAACAGACTCATGCCTAAGTTAGACAACGATTGCGTTCCAAGTACCATATTCAAACTGGCCACTCACTTTCTAACGCACGCGCACCGAATCACATTGACTTTAATTACCCGTTAATATAGCTATGCGCGCCATGTGTGCTTGGGCAATTGGCAGCATTGGACAAGCCCTGTGTTCCCATTGCTTATTGAATCAGGCGACTCTAAGGCATAGTTTGCAGGTTGATTCGGGAATTCTAACTGCATTATTTTGAAGGCAAACAACCAGTTCCGTTCAAAGTTAACACCTTTTTGTCGAATTTGATGTAGATTTTGATGCCAATGCAGAACATTGAAGTAAGAAAACAGGTAAAAACATTTTTAAGTATATTTATTGTGTTACTATTGTAGATCTACTCAACGGTAGGCTCATAACGGTGTGCTAGTTAAGATTGCGATGTTACATGGAAAGGATTTTCACCTCTTTATGCAGTTTGAATGAGAAGGTAGTCATTCTTGCAAGTGACATTATATTTCTATATTTAATATACCTACTCGTACTTAAATCTTAATATGATTTCTTGAGGACATCTTCAATATTTTCGTAAGTGAGTGTCAAATCTTTTTTTCTAAAGGATTTAAATAACGTCCAATAAGATTGGAAGATTGGAATGACTACGGTATATTATTATAGTTGGTTTATTTCAATTACTGGCATAAAATGAACACAAGCTCTAACAATAAAATATACTCGCAGATATACGTCCCACGACAATCAACCAACATAATAAATCCAGTAATCACTCCATATCAGTAACCACAAATCCAGATTTCGTTTTCACAAAGAGTCCACAAACATCAATGGCACTATGGGCGTAATTAATCGAGCAACCCTTGGTTGACGCGACATTTTATAAGCCTTTGTGAGCGATCGCTTTGATCACACAATCGGGAGTAAGGTCGCGTAATCAGTGAACGATTGTGCATCGCACCTACGCCACGAGCGAAACTGTGTGCCGAAAGGCGGATTCACACAGGAGGCTAGAATACTATTATGTAACACGAAAGGTTGCACAAGGTTGACAGAGCTTTAATCGATAGAGGTACGAGTATGCTTTGTTTTAATGTAAAATAATGTTGCTGTGTGGTGACGGCAGTAAGATTACAATTGTCACTACCCCAACTCTTCCCGTGGGTGTCGCAAGAGTCGAGTAAGGGATTGAAGTGTCACTGACCATTCTTTTATATAAGATTGATGATGGTCAGCAGCGTCATCATAGTAGATACACTAGTGCAATCAAAAATATCTAAACATGCAGATGAAAATAGAAGCTTGATTAGATATTCCTGAGCACCTTGGCCGCTCCGATATATCTGATGGCGACTGTACGATTACAGTACATACAAGGTGTCCGAAGGCGTTGCTAATGCGCATACAAAGTTGGTTAAGACTACGAGAAACTGTTATCGCAGTTATGTCATAAACGCCTCACTTTAAACACACAATTACAGCTACTGGATGCTCGCGTTTCATTAGGAAAATCTAAACTGTGTTTTAGATTCTCAGAATGTGACAAATTGTATTTACTTTACCCAAAGCCAGAATCTGGCCAAGCGACATAAGTAAGTGATAATCATTTTTTTATCGGGCTTCGGTAACGCCTATAAGAAGTTGTTCAGGGTATTGTGTTAATAATGCTATAGTAGGTCTAGGTTTACCAGTTTTGATATTTAAGTCACAATAACAAACGCCTCGTGAGCACTAGCCTTAAGGTAAATCGAACTGCATCCGAACTTTGCAGTGACATTAATCAATAATGGCTGCCGATTCCATGCAATGCTGGAGGCGTTGAAATACAGTCCCAGAATTATAATTACGGAATCCGTAAATAGACTACTGACAACAAAAACTACGTTCACCTGATTGTAGACCGCACATAAAACCTTTTTTACCGTTTTTACTAAGTTGTAGGGACAGAGCTATACGTAATGAGGTAGTGCCATTCATCTCTCATTCCTTCCTTCCTTACTAGAGCCGTCCTACATCACGTAAGAACTCACAGATCTTATCCCGGCCTAACGATATGAATTGAGTAATACAATAAAGCAACAACACAAATAGTTACCCAAGGCCACTTTCCTCACACTTAAATTTCTAACGACGGCAGTCGTTTTCTTCAAAACCCCGCCCATTTAAATTAAAGCCATCCAATTTCCATCAGTCGGGGTCCCGCAGTGCCTCGTCATGCATTCTATAATCTCAGTCTAGAGCCTCAATCTGCTCTGATTGAAACGGATTCTGCTTGCCACGCGTTCTGTCCACGAGTACGCGCTCTAAGTTGCATCGCAACTAAAAACCGCATATCCAAATGGATTTTCGCGTATTACGATGGAGTCGGATTGCACTGCACTTTTGAATACCTTTAGTTACGGAGGGCGACTATTTTAAATAGCGATTTAGAAATTTGGTTGGAATACACTTGCATAAGACTTATTTGTACGTATTCGTACTTAGTACGTACTCAAACACAAACACAAATCGTCAAATGTCACAGGAAAACACGTATGTGATTAATATACAAACAAAAACCCTTAACGGCAATCACAGGTGCCGGCAATCAAACCCACGATTTTCAACTTCGTAAATAGGTAGGTCATACTTCCACTCGGCGACAGGCTGCATAAAATTTACAAGAACTTAAAGTGGTATTACTTATTTATTTCCAGTTCTATTCTAATTGGTAATGTATTTTGTGCTACAATGATGTTTTATCTCCAATTCGACACTTTGGCACAATCACTTTAATAAAAGTTTGCATCAACAACTCAAACTGCATCGATATCAAATTAAAGGCACGCAAATTCATTTATCAAAGTCTAACGATTGTGCATAGAATCGTTCTATCGCTAAGTGGGGAATAATTTATTCCTCATCGAGGAAACCCGACCGATCGGAGTCCCGAGACATCCCCCTAATCCTTTGATGGATTCCCGCAGACGCCGGAAAAAATCCCGGAAAGTGCACTCTACCGAGGAATAACACATAAAAATTCCCTTTTGCAAAATTCGTAAGCAAACATTTGGCGGGAAGTGTTATATTTTCATTCCGTATGTAAAGAAAACTTCTGACGTGAAGGATTGTCACTAATATAAATATTGAAGAAACGAAACTTAGGTAGGTATCTGCTGTAAGTATACGTTTATCTACAGGGTGTTTTTTTCTATTTGCTATAAATTTAAGGGAAGCGTATTTAGGTCCAGTATAACTAATTTCTCTTAGAAACTAGTATCTTATCTCTTATTGTTATTGAGTTATTCAAAAAATAAGTTTAATTACTGAACAAGTGTACTGCAACCTTTATTAGAACTTAGTGTTAGGTACTTATTTTGACATGTGCCGTCAGTCAACTGACATTCTTTCTTATGTTATTTCTAAGGTTCTCTCACACTTACTATTTCATTTATTACTAAAGAACACGAAAAAATATTTTTTTTTTCGAATTTAACAACAGCCGATATACCAGGTAATGTCTATTAATGTCCCAAGTAACCTGTCCAATTTAACGCAAATGAACACCCTGTATAGTTATATCGATATATTCACGTGTTAGTCAGGCTAATCTACATAATAACAACATCTTTAGAAGCGATACGTACTTACCAAAACGTACGTACTTACTTTAAGATTGCCTAGTCTTTACAAATTGGCCGTATCTACTAAGAGTAATATGTAAGTACTTATGACAGTGCTTAAAACTGTGTATAATGACGAGTGTTCATAAGTATTCGTAAATAAAGTTAGTTAACACCTGCCTCTACTTGACTAGAGTAGAGTAGTAAGTAGTAATAGTAATCAGTGTAATCAGTAATAAGTGCTTGCGTGATAACTATTTATTTATAAAAAATATTAGATGTCATATACCAAAGAAAAACGACCAAGATCACCTATGTCCGAGGTGGGGATCGAACCCACGTACTCAGCTTTCGCGGCTGATGCCTGTACCCCTCGGCCACTCGGTCTTATTTATTTATTTTTAAACTATCCTTTATGTTACTATACTTTTGTTAATAAATGATTTTAAGTGTGGACAAAAAAGTAAAAAAAAAAGTTAGGTCTCTACTGACAAATGCATAAGTGGCTAGTCACACATATACGGCATTAAATGAATAATGAAGTAACAGCACTATTAATGAATATAAATGATTTCTTAAAGCAGTATTTAATTATTGCGCACAAACCTAATTACAAAAAACCGAATTAACGGAAGCCAGTTCAATTACTGGGAACCTAACAACGCCGCACGCGCCGGTCAAAGCAAGGTGAGCGACCAATCACAACATTTCCCGCCGAGTCAACGACCGAACGTTGGCCAATCGGACGTGCCCGCTGCGATCCAGTTGATCGCTGTCATCCGAGACGAATCGATGCTATTCCCATCGTCACGATTACCACGACACGCGTACCTTCCCATCAGGAGTGTACGAGTTACTTTGAAATTCTAAAAGAATCGTATTTTATTGAGGTACCTTCGTCCAATAGTCACGTCATCAGGTGACAGAGACAAGTAGATTATAGAAACGGAAATTCTTCTCGCAGAGTTGAGATCGGCCTCATTATTGAAGGGTAAACCGTAACACTGTCCAATTTTCCATATGCAACGAATACAAGCGGATGGTCATATTGAGCATTATAATGAATTCGTTAGGTACATTACATACATTGTGCAAAGTTTCGGTTTCGGAAAATCAAACAAAATACTTTAAAATGATAAGTAGCTACAAACCTAACATCATACTATCAAAAACTGATCCAGTTGATAAAAATTAAATGGCACTTTTGTATGGAGATTATCGGTCTGTATATTTTTTTTGTCTTTGTACGCAACGTCGTTCCCTTGATGTTGTGATTTGTCAATCGTAGTGCGTTGTACTATAATGCATGACGGTATTTCGTTATGGCTTCACCTCTGTTTCTGTACGATAAATCATTTTCTCACTTCTGATTAGAAGTGTGATTTAACAATGCAGGTAGGCAGATTCGCTAATGACGTTACTTATCGCTGGTTTGAATATAAGTAAAATAAAACCCTATCCTATGACTTGTAAGACGGAATTCAAAGAGCAAAGCGCATGTAATCCAGAACATGGATTCATTTTTACGCAACGAAGCAGTAGATATCTTTATTTTTATCGTTTCATTAAATGTCGTACTTAAATAATGCAACATCATCATCATCAACCGTCCACTGCTGGACATAGGCCTCCCCCAGAGCCCAGAGAATTCCACAAAGATCAACCTAAGGTAATATGTAATCCATTATTTAGAAACTAGACAGTACATTGATCTGAAAATAAAGCTTCATTATCTTTAGGCACAGAAATTTAGGTGCCTATAAGTATATTAATTATTTTATTTCATCTAAGACATTGAATACTTAGATACGCAGACGTGAATGCGTAAAGTTAATTAATCCAATAGTTGCGATCATTTTTCATGATTATTACGTTAAAATTTACTAAAGCTTAGTTTAAGTTTTATCATCAAGTTATCAGCACGATAATATCTCGTAAATAAAAAGTCCATAAGTGTAAATTAGCTACAATGTTAAATTTACCCGCGCGAGTGCACATAGCCTTACCCACTGCGTACGTTTACCCCACCTGACACTATCCACAATCAAGTCTCGTTCAGTCCATACTCAAAAGTAACATCACACTCAAAACGCTTAAGCGTAAACTGTCTACAATGTTAAGTTACCCAACACCTAAATGAATATCCCGAATCCCCTCTAAAACTGTCCCGTTACCGAACTGCTAATCCCGGGTACGCATTACCCGCGCGACTGCACTTGGCCACCGTCCACCTCATGCATCTTCTGCCGTGCTCCTCGCATTGTTAATCCATTGTTATTTATAGTGAGCGAGATGCACAATTATTATGCCCTCGGCACGTGCGATGTGCGCACGGGAATTTATGAAAATAGAAAACGACATTACACGAGTAAACCTAGTGAGATCTTAAAAGAACTTTCTAAATTCAGAAAAAAGATAAGAAATTGCGTTAAAATTACCATTTGTAATGACGTGGTGTGAGCCTATTCATCGACACTATCAGAGTCACTTGTATCAATAAAAAAAATACAAATTATACAATTTCAAGCACACCAGAAACGAAAATCGTCTTAACCCGGCGGGAGTGTGGCAGGGTATCTCATATCCTGCGTTTGACTTAATTTAGAGTTTATTTTTGTTATTTTTTTTTCACCACACTCTCGCCGGGTTAAAACTGGGAAGTGAGTACCATCCTCGCAAGGAAGAAAATAACTTTTTTCGGCCTAGTGGGTGTACTTACAGCTTATTATCTTACATACGATATAAAGTTAATAACAGAGGGCACTGCAAGACAACTCCTAAGGTAATGCTTGTTGAACACAAAAGGTGTTCACTGAACTCGAAGCGGAAACTCGCTCTAAGCATACCGCTAGTGTATTTGTACAAGTCAATCTAGGATATATTCATTCTCTCTATCTCTCTCCCTCTCATTTTATTTGTACTTAATTAACCAAAAATGGAAAAAATTGTTCCAGAGGACTCGTAAAAATTACTATGTAAATAAATGAAATATACAAACACAACTTGTTTTAATTTCGTTATTGGTTTGTGTGCATTGACGTAAATAACAAAACAAATGAAATATTCCATAGGATGGCAAATAAACATCACAAATTGCATTTCCCGTTCCTAGTACACATTACCAAAGTAACCTGATTTATCATTAAAGTTGTATTTAAAAAAGTATTCTAAGCACAAATAATTATATGGATCCCTTCAGTTAGTTAATAAGAAAAAGACGTAAAAAAGAAACAGAATACCTAAGTAATAAAATTAATAAAAAGAAAACATCGTTTCGTCTTGATGCACGGTGAAACGTAACAGCTAGCAAATACTCCATCAAAGGCAGACGCTGTTATGAAAACAAGCAGCGTCGAACAAACAAACAAACACGAGAACAATTGATGAGAATGACGAGACGCGGGTATCGCGTACGAATCCATTGCTTGAGAAATTCCGTGGACTGTTGATCTTAGAATGCACATAAATTACACGCCTGATAACAAACAAGTCAGAGTATCACTCTGAGCGATTTACTGACGGCTACGCAGCGTATTCGTTACGCGATCGCGGCCAAATCGCAACGCACTCGCGGCGAATTGGTTACGGGCTCGCAACGATCACGCTGCGCGCTCGCTTCGCTTTCGCCTCGCTCGTAAATCGCAAGTGTGATAAGGCCCTTAAGATGGATCTCAACTGTAAGTTATATTCATTAACTTGGGAAGTGGCGCTATACAGGAAAACCAGAATGTAAGGTACACTCGGGTAAGATCGGACTATTTTTCGGTGAGTTGAAAGGATATTACAAAAAAATCATAAATTTATTCTCACTAACTTTTACCTGCAGATGTGTGATGTACGTGATAAAAAAGAAATCAAGCTTTTAATATAAATTTACTTGATGCCGCTCAACCGAATAGCTTAGGAGTAATCGACACTCAAACTTACACAAATATTTTTTCATGACACACCCCACCGAAAACCTTCTTGGCTAAGATCGGACTAGTATCTAATTTCAACTCTAAAGTAAGGAGAAGAAGGTGCACAGCTTCCTGTTAAAGATCGGATCTCCAAAAATTCTGAAAAAAAAAAACATTTTTTTTAAACCTTCATAGCTCACGACTGATGCGGCTGAGCGGTTGCTGCATACTAGCGAGAGGGATAAAATGGCGACTTGCATAACATTGCTAGTGAGGAAAAAATACTACTATTTTAGTAGTTACTGCGGTCATCCGATCTTACATTAGATCCGATCTTAGCCGGGTGTACCTTAACAAAAACAGCAGTGATCCGTCTTAAGGCTAATTCAGCACTACGTTCATAATCGAACGAAACGATTTATAACAAAACGGATTGTTGGGCACATTCAGTTTAGGAAAATATAAATGAAACACTACTGTTTTGTTACACCCTGTACGGCAGGTATTTAGTCACATGTTGTGTTTATTACTATTACACTACATAGACAATCGAATTGCTTTGCATATACATTGAGATACGCAAAAACCCATATCTATGTGTAGCTTTATCGACAGAGGATGTGGCGCGCACGAACAACGGCACGAAATGGCAAATTGCGTTTAGCCTAACTCGATAACGGCAAACTGTTCGTACTCGTACCTACAACGGCGCCCCATATTGTGCCAATATTTTTAACACTGAAATATCCTGTTTCGCGATCTAGGGAATAAAAATGTTCGGAGGGACACCAAACTAATTTGTAGCGGCCATTTTGCATTATGGCGGACATCATAACCTCACTTTATCGGCTTCATTTGGCCGGTGCCCGTCTTTTTAATAACGTGCTTTATTTTTATGCGCCTGTATCTACAGGATTAAAGTACTTAATTGAGGTTTTTCGTGCATCTGTGTATAAAATAGGATTAAAATATAAAAAGACGTTATTTTTAAATTGAATTACAAGACTATGTGGTATTTATTAAATTAACATAAGCACAGTGCACAGTTTTAATAAGGTGAGAACACAATGCACTAATTGGCATTTGTTTAACGATAATTACATCACATAAAGGCAACTCTTGGTTTCGTTACTAAAAAGCATTTGGTCGTTAACTACCGTCTTAATTTAACGATTAGTCCTACAAAATAAATGAACTCACAAACGCAACGATATAACAGTGCGTAAATCTAAGTAAAGGTGATTTTTACGGCCCGGAGCGGCGGCTAATGAAAATGTTTGATTGTTAAACTCGCTTCATTGTTTTCTCTCTGAAATAACGATCTCTGATATTTAAATTCGTCGTTACGTGAGACAAAGTGTGATATTAATCTTTGATCTGTTGTGTTTATAATGATATCAAAATGTTATCTCTAATCGATGTACCTAACTTAAAAGGCTCTTGATCTGATTTTCCTTACAAACAACTTCGACGATACAGGTCGAGAATTCCTGAAGCAAAACAAGGCCCAAGCTCAGTTTGTGCTTTTAACACGTTTGTACGCAATTCCCTATTGTGGCTGTGAATTCCATCGGATCAAGATTACTGTTTGAACCTCGGGTATTCAATTATTAATAGAGGTATAATTGCGATCCCCAATTCCTTGGAATTCGGAAATAACACGGAATCTGAGGCAAGTTTCAAAGGGTTCGTTGTGGGCTTGACAATAACATTCAGGTATTCTTCGCGTAAAATGTTGTGTCAGTTATGTTGGCATCGCTGAAAATTTTAATAGAATTCCTGTAATTGAATTATAGTCTTCTTTGTCCTCATTATACAATATAGGTGTCACAATCCGTTCTGTGTCGTATTCTGATTAGGAAGAAAAAAGAGAAAACAATGTTACCCTTAAAAAAAGGTTTTTGTTTGTGTATGGAGCGGGTCACCCGAACAGGTGAACCCTCCGTGATAATGTTTTTTTTTCACTATAAAAATTTTCGTTCCTACTTTTAAGAATACAATACTGAAAGGTCCCTTAGACGGATCACCGCTATTTTTGTTATTATATATTACTTTTAGAGTATTTGTTAAGGAATGTACCAAAGCCTGAACCGATATTACCTCTATAATAATAATACTATACCTATCCCAAACTTAACGTTATCATAATAATCTAAGAAGGGAAATATTAGATGCAAATGGTTGTAAACCTTGTAGACAATTTTGTAAAAGTTAACGATACGCACGTAAATTTGGATAAGTAAATAAACAAAGAAACGAGAACTACTTACCTCAAATTGAGTAAAACTAGAGCGGAAAAGTGTCATTTTGCTAAGTTCGGAGCGGATGAGTTGCTAACGGTATCTGATACGTGACCGTTAATGATAATTTTCTTTGCTGTCATTTTTGGGTGCGACCGACCCCAAGGTATCGTGTTACCATGTCAAATACTTTACGTCATTGATCATCATATAATTATATCATTGATGTATTGGGTAGAAAACTTTAACTGGATGTACATGTACTCGTAGCAACCTTAATTAAAATCAGTTTCAAGATAAGTTATTTATATTATGTGTAAGATACGTAAGCATGCTGCAAGCCCTAATATTTGTCAAAAAAACAGCTTTGGTTTTTCTTCCCTTTTTAATACCAAGACTGTGGCAAACAATCATACGGCCCATTTGATGGTGAGTAGCTACCGTTGCCTAAAACTCCAAGAATTTCAGGGGATTAATTCAAACTGACCATTATTATTAAAATTACCACCTCAAGAAAACTTTAACTATTGCTTTTATTCGTCGAATAACACAGAACTTGGCTCTTAAAAATTGAAACGATATTTTTATTAGTGGATGGCTAAGAATTTTTAAGTTTTAAATGTAACAAACAAATGCGTACCATATTAGATTAATTTATATTGTTAAGAAATATTATCCCACAAAAGAACACTGCTGCGATAAAGATGGATTGATTTCATCAACTTGAAAACTTCACAAAAAAGGGTAAAGTTGGACGGACAAGACAAATTAAATCAGTCAAATCTACTCAAAGGGTGGCGAGCTGTTCAAAACGACTGAAATTCTAAATTAGATTACAGGGATGTAGAATATACAAAGCGACTATAATAATCTATACCTACGCGTACCAAATGTTTATAAGTGCAATCAAGTGCAAAAATAAATCTAGAAATGAAATTTGTCAGCCTCCGTAGCCTAGTTGGTAGTGACCCCGCCTACGAAACTGGAGGTTCTGGAGGTGGCGAGGGCATTATTTGTGTATTTATTTATCACAAATATTTGTTCCTTAGCCGTCTATATACTTAAGTATCTATCTATATGATCTATCGTCTCCTGGTACCCCACATGACAAGCCTTAATTGAGCTTACCGTGGGCCTAGGTCGATTTGTGTAAGATGTCCCAAGATATTTATTATTTATTAATTTATTTAGACGCACTCATAGTGTTTTTCACTTAGGTGCACCAACATATGTATATTATGTATATGTAAGTACGTGCGAGGTACAGTGCGAAATACAGTTTCGACATCATCTTGTAAAACTCTAGGTACAGAGTGCCTAATATTTCTTCCAGCTAATATCTCTTACTCGTACTTACGTTCAACTGTAAATTCGCCTTCTGGCTTACGTCAACGCGTGACGAATGTGGAACAGTTCAAAGGAAAAATCTGTCCGCAGTCAAAATCCAAGAACGTCATAAATTTTTAATAATAAACAAACAGAGAGGGCGTGCAAACATTCGTGGCGCGGCGCCTGCGTCTCGGAGCAAATTACGAAAAAAACTATGAACGTGGTATACTATTACGTAAATGAAATTGTTCTTGGGATTCTGTTTAAACTAACTTAATGTTTTTTTTTTCAATTATTTATTCAAAATAAAAAAAAGTTAGGTCTAGAGTCTAGGGTAACATATGTTTGTTTGGTACTTGCACTTGCAATTACTTTGTCACGTGTTTGCCCTTCTTGGCTTTAATGTAAGTGATTTGTCGCAAATTACACTTTTGCTTCCCTTAACTTAATGTGCTTAATGAAAATAATGAATGCAGGTAGGTACCTATCTAATAAAAATTTATAAAGTAACTTTTTAAGATTCTTTTACATTTAACAGCTTGTTTCTATTTTATTTAGTATTGCTACAGGTAAATCATTAATATAATAAAGGTAAATATTCAAATAAAAAAAAATATTAGTCTTGTGTACGTACTTATAGGTACATCGCCGTTATAGGTAGGTACTCAACCCCATATCTCAACTTGATGGCAAAAACACCCGTATTGAGAGTGGAAGAAAGGTGACATTGCCATGAATTTATTGCTGTAAATCCGAGTTTGAGTAAGTACAGTAACGATTAATTTATTCCACAAATAAAGAAATAAATAAAATAGGTAAATATTGAAATGGATAGCGTGAATTCCTACTTCAAGAAATAAATATTTAGGAGACCTATCAGTGAATATAAAATCATTATTTTTTTACTTGCGTTTTATGGAACCCTAAAAATGGTATCTGTTAATCGAATTCAAATTTCATCGCGGCTCAAATAAAGCGAAAAATTTAATAGAAGCCCGACGAGTGTACAGGTAAAAATGTATCACGCCTAATATTTTTTAAGTCGATAAATCATAATATTAGACAGCTACTTAATACCCGAGGGTGGAAAGAGGGGGAAACATGAAAATCGTCTTTCATCAATTACCTGGGACAGAGGAAGATAAACATTTACATTCAATATTCTTTCATCCTCGGAATGAGATCGGCGACAACATATTGAAACTTCCGAACGGTAAGTAGGTTTTTCTTATGCCGGGTTTCGCAAAATATCTTATATTTTCTAATACAGATTCAATGATTTTTTTTTGGTAGATTTATAGTCAAGTTCATAATACGCTACATTATTTTACTTATGGCTTTTACATAGAACAAAGTGCAGAAGTGTATACATGCATATCTCTAAATTCACCAATACAAAAACCATACTATGGTATTTTACTATCAGGTACATGTAATTTATTAAGTATTAACCTTCAATTCTGTCAGTAGCTACATATCTGAAAAACGTAATTGAGACTGTCAGTACGACAAATAGTGTACGCTGTACCTACTGGATTAGACCATGCAACATGTGTATTCACTTTTTACATGCAAAACATATACTGACGCGCTAAATAAAAACGACGCATCTTTTTTAGTAGTTCTATGGGAGATGCGTATAGTATCTATTAACTATGTAAGAAGCATTAATTATTTAGTAATTAAAGTAACTACACTGTCACAAACTAATTAAGTCTTTCCATCATTAAGCAAATGAATTAGATTTTTATTTCGTACTAATCATATACTCGGCGCCGTACACCGATTTACAATGTAACGCAATAAATCAAGCTAAATGAGACCCTAGCACCTGAGGCAAGAATTCATTTCCCATTTCCACTCTTAAGCTGTTACACTTTCCCAGATCATAATTTCCTGTTAGATAACCCAGCAGAATTCGATATCCTTTCACACAGGTAGCTTGCGGATCAAAGGCTTTGTCTTAAACCTTGTCGTGTAATATTCGTTGGGGGAGCGTGTAGCAATATAAACACTTACCCAGCATGGGATAGTTTACGTTAGCAGATTTACTTTGTGGCAGCTTTTACAAATAATTTGTTAGCATTCTGTGCCCAATATAAACCAATTCTCAATATAAAATATAATTACACACCACTTAATTGAGCTTACCGTGGGACTAGGTCGATTTGTGTTAGATGTCCCAAGATATTTCATCATATAAGTCGAGTCATTATCATTAATGTAGTAGGTAATTAAAACAATGTCAGTTTTTTGTTGTGCCTACAGCATCTACAGGATTTTGCTGGGTGGCGTGACTGGCGTTGAAATCCTTTTGATCCTCTCATACATCGATTCATATAGGTCAATGTAAATGAAATAAATCAAATATTTTTATAAGTATTTAGTTTGATATAATAGATGCGACATTTCAGTTTTACATTCTTATTCCTGCTATTTGTAAAACTTTTATAAAATAAATCGAGCTGCGTGGTTAGCGTAGCTAGTGTAGCGTACCGTAATAGTGGTAGGTACCTATACAAATATTAAAGTTACAGGAGATGAAATGATACAACCATTATAAAATTCAACAATGATACTTTCATGTTCAACATCAATCACAAAATGGAATAGATTGACCTATGATCAACCACAAGAGTAGGTATAGGTCAGGTAGGTACATTGTAGAGGATTAAGTAATTTAATTTATTTGTATATATTACATAAATTATGTATTATTATTTTGATATTATTTTGTCTCGTAAGCAAGATGACAAAAGTAGCGAGTAAAAGTAGTATATTTAGAAGAATTGTTCCAATAAATTTAACTAAAAATACCTAAAAAGACTTCTAAACTAACACGAAAATTTACCTATAAATATTTGGTCAATAACATTTGCTAACAAATGCTAAAAGCTGCGGTCAAACGACTTAGACAGCATCAAACTCATGACAACAAGAAACAATAAAAAGTAGATCAGCCCTATAAAACCACTCCTACGCAACACTATCACTCGTTTGAAGCTGCTGAGTACAATCAGTGCCGCGGTAGGTACATAATTACCGCATAGCGTAGCACGAAGCTTGTACCGGTCGACCTTGGCGGGCGATGCACTTGCTAAGCCTAGTCATCAGTACCGCGAACCAAGCGCGATATTTTGCCTCTGTCGCACTGGTACATTTGTACGTATTTGTAACAGGGAGGCAGCAGGCCGAACGCAATTCGGGGTAGGCCATCAGGCAACCCGCTCTACTGTACAGGCCTGAGACTAAAAGGGTGTATAGGCATTGGAAAATAAACGCTTATGACTTATGACTATACTTCGATATTTTTCTAGCAGGAAAGAGAGATTGATAAAATGAAACATCGACATAACTGCCATCGACAAGTCTTATGGTGGTCGATAAATAAATAATATGCCGTAACTGAAACATAAATTACGAGAACGCAAAAAGATACATTACTTGTCTTGTATATTATATTTAGTTTAGTACCCAACAAAAGAACAGAAACTAATAAAATGTACTCTAACGCCATAGGAAATTATTAATATGAAGTACGAGATATTTAAAACAAAAGCCTCTATTTCTTTGGGTCCTGTATTTCTTAGTTACATGTTTTTACGAAGTTAGTATCTTTATGAGAATAGGATTAATCGAAAACCGATATGTCGATGCTTAATTTTGGAAATCTCCCGTTTCTGATAGAAAAATATCGAGGTATACTTATGAGCTTATGACACATTTTAAGCTTAATATGTCTCGCGGTAAGGTAAGCTCACTAATTTGTAGAACAAGGTGACCCATGGTGCAATTCTCATGTGCCTCAGATTTAATATAATTTACAATGGAATCAACATTTGTTTGAAAGAGGTAGGTGTATCATATTACTGAATTTTGATAAATGTTGTAGTCTAGTCTTTCCTTAAAAAGATAAATAAGTAGGTATAGTAAAATAAATAAAAAGTAAAATATCGCCGCTATACCTAATCAACCTCGTATCTACAATACTCACTTGATTGGAAAAACATCCGTATTCATATTCATAGAAAAAGAAAGGTGAGATTTCTATGAATTGATTGCAGTGGATCCGAGGTTAGCGACGTTTTAGATACCCAACGATACAAGTATCGTGGGCATCGTGGCGTTGTGAATTAGTAAATTTGGTGCATAAAATATTTGGTGCATATCAACCTATGACAGTTAGGCAAATGTAATATTTGCACAAGTTTGCGCTGGTTTTACAATAAATGTCACGTTCCAATAACATTGAGCGTTTTGTCGGCAGAATTAATTTGCTAACTATACAGTGTTTGCTAAAGTTTTGTACTATTATTAGTCACTTATTTACGAGTAAGGCAGGTATTTTCTAATGCTGACATAGATCCGTATGTCATGTATCCAATGTATGTCAGTATTAGAAAATGCATGCAGCGCACACTCGTGCTGGCACGTTGAAACACAATATTTATATCACATCATGAATATAGATACAACAGTTACTTTGTAGCATAGAGAAATGACAAATAATATTGTGTTCAAGTCATACATGATAATTTGTTGTATGGTAAATCAGATTGACTGTAGCTATGGTAATTCATATTCAGAGAATAACTCTGAACTCTCTTCTCAACTTAGTACATTGACTTTTTAACCGACTTCAAAAAAGGAGGTGGTCAAATTGGATTGTTTTTTTTATATTATGTACTCGATATCTATGAGAATGGTGAACCAATTTTTTTCAGTCGAACTATTATTATAACCCCGAGATGGTCTCGTCGGTACCAAGTAGGGGTCTTTTCATGGGATCTTGGAGAAATCGGTTGAAGTCGGTTTTTAAATTATTAAATTTGGTTGACTCAACTTTTTTTGTCTGTTATTGCCATGCTTACGGTCACCTGAGTCACGCTGGCTTAATGTAAAATTATGCTTCTTACATTATGCATACATGCGTGTATTCTATGTTTGTAGATAACCCGTTAAGGAAAGGTCTTAATGCATGTTTGTATAGTTTAAGTAGCATAATTTTGCATTAAACCAGCTTGACCGTAACCATGCAAATAATAGACAAAAAAAATAGATTCACTCATAATTTATCAATAAGTAATGACTTCTCAGAAAGCTCGCTTCGACATTATTATACTTTTTGAGACTTCAACGCCGACTATGGATTTTCCGCTTTGCAGTTACCGTGTTACCAAAAATACTGGCACACAATTGAGTAACAATGAAACGTAATATTTTATTATCTCTAAGGCCATCAGAACGATGTTGTAAGTTGGCTTTGACCTCGCAGAAAGTGCAAGCGGAATGGGGACCGCAAGTGAGGCCGCTCCGTCTGTCACAAGTGTTTATCGCTGTTAACACATTACATATAACCTAGTCAACAAATTAACACCAACTGTCCAACAGTGACAAGTATGACGGCTGATTAACATATGGGACTCGAACAGTATAATGAGAATGAGAATATACGGGCGCAAGGTGTCACAAAGTATCGAAGATAATTAAGACGGGCCAGGTTTGCCTTTACAGAAAACAACAGTCGAGTTTAGATCATATTCATAGTGTGTTCATGCTGGTGAGTAAAGGTCAGCAGACGAACACATGGGACCGAAATATCTGTCAACATATGAATTCTCGTATTTTAAATGATCGGCAATGCGTTTGACTCCTCTTGATAATAGTAGCCGTATCATGAACTAGCAAGTAAAGTTTTCGTTAGCTTTTACTCCGTATCACTGCGAGCGTGATAGACTGCTTTAGTAGTTGTATATTCACGCCCAACAAATTTGCGACGTTTAACTAGATTAGCACGCCCCTTTTCTAAATTACAGATGATACACTCTGGTCCATTCGCTATGTCAATATACAACAAAATAAATGCTTCCTGGCCACATGGGATTACAGCACTCAGATCCTTGGGACAGGCTTTGCCCGGCGATGTGTCAGAGGCAGCGGTAGTGTGACTGATAATTATAATGATTAATTAAGTCTAACCTTCAAGCTAATGGCAGAAAACATATACGACAGTTATCCTTTGCGTTTTTTAAATGTAGCTGCCGAGGCCGCAACAGGTGGTCAAGTTTTTTATATGGCTTAACAATAGATAATCAGAGTTACACCTGATACGGAAGTTGAAATGCTTGTAGAATTCGGAAGTAACTTAGAATGTTTTCGTCTCGTTTATTAAGCAAGTAATTACTCATAAGTCATTTTACATATACCTAAGTGTGATTTACCCAAGTAGGTATAACATTCAAAAATATACAGTTAGAGATGAACTTTGGTAACACGTAATGCGATTGTAACTTTTTGTTTCAATAAATAATATTTACTACCAACAACAAATGCGAATGTCAATCCGGATAAGTGGAGGAGTTTCACATTTATTAAGTACCGGGAATTATAGTCCGGGTTAGGCCTCGGACTAGCCACCAAATACCTCAGTAGAGCCAGTGGGTAAGGGGCGATATTGAACGGCTCTACATGTGTCGGACGGAGAGTCAAAGCTTCATTGACTCTCCTTTCCGTAGTGTGGAAACCTCGTGCTACCCGGGGTTGTCATGGTAGAATGCTAACGCGATCCCATTGCACTCTCACTAACGGTAAAGTGGGTGACGCTGCAGGGGTTTTTAGAGGGCATTCTCCTCTATGAGTGAGTCCCACATACCACCTCCATATGGGCCACCCTAAGCCCGTTGGGCGAATACAAAAAAAAATGTCACGGCACGAACCCATATTATTTTATACATAAAAATACAGAATGTCCTTTTGTTTGATGAAACTAATGGCCACTAAACGCAGAGACAATCGTGCTAGCCTGCGGCTAATCGGTACGTTCGTATATCGGACTATTATTACTAATGGACACGTAATTACAGGATTACACGTTACCGTAATAGCTGTTACTGTATCGATCGGTCTTATATAATATTATGTATCCGAAAGTACTAGCAGTTCATAATTATACTTTAAAATACCGATTAGAAAAAATCATCACAAAAAAAATACATTTTCTGTAAGTGTTGGTCTATTCAATTCAGACGACTAGTCTCATACATAGACAACTTTTTCCTAATCAGAAATCAGAATACGATATTAAATGCGCCTTTAAGCGAATCTATAAGTATTTCATTACACTGCATTATTTTGGTATCGCTATTACTTTTCTTCTATTACTGTATTTTTTTTGTCTATTGTGTTAATAATTAGGGTCCCTCTCAAGATCTTTGCACGCCTGTACTCATGCCGTACGCACTGACCAAATGCCATGTAAGAACTTCACGTACTGCTAATGCAAATAAATACTTTGACTACATGCCTAAAACATACAGGAATCCATAAAAAGGAACGTCATAACACGCCGAACTAGTAACATTTAATATAGCGGGAGTCCGGAGGGGAATGGGCAGGTGACTTAACACATGCCTCCCTTAATGCCAATGACCCGACTGTAAAACACCCTTTATGTAGTAACAGCTGATCTTTTAAGCTGCATGTATTCCCTTATGGATCATTTGGTATTTTTACCGAGCCTGTGTGAGAACTTCCCCTTTAATGACTTTTTTGTCAGAGCTATTAAAATTGTTTATGATATCGAGCGTTTATTCTTTTTATGTCACTAACAGTAAGTTGATTAAAAAGGTTCCAGACCATAAAAAGAACATAAGTAAACGCTTATTTACATGGCTCTATTGATAAACTTGAAAAACGGGTGCTAAGTTTTGCCCTTAAATTTCTCGCATGTCTTTCCCATATTTTTAATAAAAGGAGCTGTACGAGTAGCAAAATGTTCGGACCAGTTGCATTTCTTAAGCGCTCTTGCACTTGATTTTTTTAATTATTATCTAGAAACGCCCCTAAAATAACCTTAGACACAACTTTTGGGGACAAAATCAGATTATTTTGTTAAGGCACCTGCAAAAGTTTCGATTTATTTTTCCGCTTTGAGCTCCGTTGTACTCGTATTTGTTATTTTTCTTTAGTTTACCACATATTATTTCAGTTCGCAACATCAGACCCTACATCAAAAGTCTTATCATCAGAGCCATCACTCTCGCCATATCACGTCGTAACCCAACTTTCGCTGTCCGAAATTTTAATCCACTAGTATATATTGCGTGGTCCCGTGAGAGTTTCGACCGGAAGTGCTTGCGGGTGGAAACGCGGGATTTGACCGGAAGCCGACCCGGCAACCCCAGACTGATGTGTTGAGCCCAGTAGCGGCTTAACTGAGTTATTAATTAACGGCCGCGAGCATCCGCTCGGTATCGGATGCAAACTTTCCAGGTTTTTGTTGGGAGTTTTTGGGATCATTTAGGTTTCACGCTAATGAAGAGAGTTGATTAGGATTGCGTAACGAGCATTGCACCACGAGAAGTTACCAGTTAATTAAAATTGTAGCTGTCTTATGATAACAGAAAGTACGGAAAGATATATTTTTTTTAATTTGAAATGGGCTTAATCATGGCCACAGACTAGTTAAGGGCAGAGGCGCGGCCTACGATGGAGTGACCCAGAAGGTGCCTATTCACCCTTGACTTGAAATCCCTGTAGTACTTCAGTTTTTAGTTATTCAATATCGTACAATGAGTCTCACGTTAGTTATAATTCTAAAATCGTACAGTGATATTCAGTATCGCATGTGAATTAGAAATAGTAGGAGAAAATACATCGGTGATTTTTGTATGGAGTTGAATATTTGAATTACCAATTTTAGCACAACGAAAACAGATTTTACTTTCTCCTAGATATAATAGGTATGATAAAGAGCATCACATAAAAATTCCTCACTGCTTTTGGTAGTCGCTGTATAAGATTTTACTGCGTGATTTTCGTGAAAGCACCAGCAAGCATTGGCAAGTTATTATTACATCACATGCACGGGATACGTTTTTAGGTAATACTATTTATAACCATTTGCATCTTTCAGTCTTACCTAGTGCTAACCAGCGGCCCTTCCGCGAACTACGAAATCTACAAATTTCGGGGATTTTTCTCTGTCACTCTAATGATGCCTTCGTTGGAGTGACAGAGACAAATCAACGAAATTTACGAGCTTCGGTATTCGCACTAGCAGGCCAGAGTATCAGGATGCGTAATTGCGTAGCCAAAATGCCAATCGCTAACGCTCTTTGCGAACGAAACGCAAATGTCTTTGTTGCACTAATAAAAAAGAGTGACAGGGAGAGAAGACGAAGGCTACGCTAGTAAGCGGTGGCGATTGGCATCTTGGCTAAACACTCTGATATTACAACTACACTGTCAGTCGCCAGATAGTTTTACGACAAGTACCTATACTCGTATCTTCTGCAATGTTCTTCCAATCGGCATGTTCAAGATTCAAGCGCACATAATCATTCATCATTTAACAAAGTCCGAGCGAGCAACGTTATGGTAGTTAGACCTACTAATAGAGTGAAAAGAAAGCGAACTTGCTGCGGGCTATGATCTCGAAAGTTGGGCCATCAAAAGAAAAGAGCGTTAAAGAAATATGCAAGTATCTTTGCGGTGTAGCAATCATGCTTGTGCATATTATTTTCTGCGGGGACTTTTAAATGTTCAAGTGTTTTGCTGCAGCATTCTTTATTTTCATACTGTTTGTGAAGGCAATGAAAGTAATAGGGAGGTATAGCAAAACAGACAGGTACATTATAATGAACAAGGCACCCTAATTTTTTTAAAACATAGTCAATGTTAGATCCCGTTCTTATAAATTCATGTTATACCTTAAGAGTGTATGTTTGATAGTAACAAAATACTTGTTTATTTATTAACATAATATCTTGCATTGGTAAAGCTAGTTGTAAGCATGAAGACTTCTCGTGAACAGAAATTTGTAAAAACTAACACCGTTCATGAAATTATGATTATAACTACGAGCACATATTAATGAATTAAATGAGTCTTTGGAGTTTCTAAATAGAAATGATCAGTACATTTTTAAAGATTTCATTTAGGTAGGTAGGTAAGGTACTTATCCAAACTATGCAATGCTGCTAGCTTTACCTGTAACAAAATAAACAAACACATTATTATTTCAAATTCAAAATCCTCATAATATACTTGTATTCTTGAACACACTTTCAATTCGACTAGATTGTATCAAGGCATTGATCTCAAATAATATATGATTTATCAACCTCAATATTATATCCCAATCGAAATGTAAGTACTATAAATAGATATTCCCGAGTCGACCGCGTCGGACATCGGGAAACCGTCCGCGTCCCGCCCGCGGTGCCATCCCGTCCACAAATACCCCAGACAAACCTACCTAAATGTAAAACAACCCTTAGATCCAAAGGACATTGTATTTCAAAACACGTCCTAAATTTGAATCTTTTCAACAACTCCGGGGGCGTTCGGAGAAATATTTTTCGATCACTGTTTCTAATTTCGTTATTCGATGGAAATATTTTTGAGCGTTTATCTCATTTTGAGAATCCATTGTGGACATAACTGGAAGGAAAATAATATTTAAGATCAATCTTTGACTATAAATTGATAATTCTAATTTATTGGCTCCAGCATTTTTTTATTGTGTCAAGTTCACATGTATATCTAAGTATTCCCAGTAAAATTATTCACACAGTTAAACGCTAACTCGTATCCATAGTTGGCACTGCAAAATGTAAAAAAAAAAGTAATCAAATATGGACATGACACCGCCCTGAGCCAGGTGAGGGCGGCAGGTGTGGGACAATAGCTCCTCATCTCGCTCACCCTTGGCCTTAACCCTATTCACCTCTCACACACCAACATATGTTCCTCGCGTGATATTAGGTTTTAGGGGTAGATACACATCGAGTTTATGCAGAGGAGTTATTTGACTTTTCAACCGTTCTCGTCATGCATTTAGAAATTGGTTTTGGACATTTGTTTTTTTTGGCGCGCGCTTGTTCGTGGGCCGTTTCCGTGTATCCGTTGTTACTGGACGGGCTAAGTTGATTTTTTGAAGGTTTAATTAAATTGACAAAATACACAATTATTATGCCAAGGCAAACTCAAACGCAAGCTTTTGATATCTTCTTCTTCATCATGGGCGTGTGTTCGCCCACGGTTGGGCAAACGCCTGTCCATTTTTTTTCCATCCTGAAAATTGTTTGGGATGAAGTGAGTAGAGCATTGTTGTAAATATTACAATTGCAATTGTAAAAGGCTAAGTAATTGTTACAATATCAAAAAAATCATATACATATTTAACATGAAATGCGCTAGGATGGCTCAGGCAATTGGAGGACCTATGGCGTAATATCCAAAACAGTGACTCCTGGGTTAAATTGGATAGATGTATGTCAACTTCGACCCCCATAATCTACATCAGTATCAAAATGCATATTTAGCAATAAACCCGTTTGTAATATATTTTTTTATGACTCGCGACCGGACTTTTTAATAAAACAATACGCTTTTGTTTTATTATCCGACGAAGCCGTCGGAGCATAGAGATAAATGTATGCCGATAACGTATCGCGCGATCAATAAATCATAGTAACCTTCGTTACCTACGAATTGTATGGAATCACGTGGGTTTAGCGCTCATTATCGCAAACTAAACTAATAACAAATATAATTATGTCGTAAATATTATAATGGCAATTGTAATTGTTTTAAAGAAAATGTTAAAATTCGAGCGTTCTTTAGCACTTTGCAAATGCACGTTTACTTTTCCCATTCCGCTATCAATTTTGATGTTAAAGACATAAAGCTGCAAATGTCTAATGCAAGTCAATCTTTTTTCTTTAGTACCTTTTCATGTCAGCTTAGCAACTATTCAAGCGAATCAATCAACAAACATCAACCGCAAAAATCACACATTACATTAAATGTCACATTAAAATGAACGTACAGAATGAAAAGATTTCCAAATATTACAAATAATTTATATCAACATGTACAGATAATTATTTCAAAAATACGACTCGAGGAAAGCATTACTTCCAGTAAATGCCATTCATATATCAGTGGCTAATAGTAGTCGTAGTGACGACGTGGTGCATTAATCAGAGTAATTATTTGAGCATGACATTTAATTAGTGCTACCCTTTTTATATAGAGCTTAAATATCACGAGTCCTATAGCGATAAATTTACACGACTGCCCTTTATTGAAAGTATTCAATTAAAACATTTAACATAATGTACCTACTGCTTTCGGTCTTGGGATCGAACCAATATTTACACGATATAACAATAAAAAAAGATACCTAGTATATTTTTACGCTGAAGTCGAAAACATGTCGCGAGTCGCCTGGCGTGAACGCGGGCTCAGTGCTTGATAATGGAGACCTAGGCTTTCCGAAACATGTCGCGCGTAGCGACTAAATATACGTGAGTTTAACCGTTTCATTAATATTGAATTTTTTATTATTTTGTTATAGCCCGAAATGATCGCATGGCTATTCGGAGCCCCGGTGGCTAACAATACAATTAAAAACCATAAGTCTGGAATCTAAATAATTTACCTACAGGTTATCATAAAAAAGTATAACGTCCCATTTCTGTTGTTTTGCATTTAATTTATGCAAATGAATGATATCCAATAGTTCTGTTCCAAATGTTCTAAGAACTCTACGTAAATACCTACTACGAACGCCAAATTTAAAATCATACTAATTAAGAACGTAAAAAATGAAATATTACAATCTATATCTCAACTAGAACGCATATCAATTCGACACATAACTGGCACAAACACAACCAACAACGACTTAAATTTTGCATAAATTTTCAAAAGCGCCTAATAAAATGCTTACCGCGTTCAACTGGCGTGGGCATTATGAAATGCCAATCCACGTTGATACTCGACTTACATTATGACAGTGAAATGAGCCACAAGCCACCGGCCCCATATGACAATCAACATTCTCTGAACACGGCCTAAGCCTTCCTCGTGCGTCAGGCGATATTATTTTTTCTGTCAACCTAGAAGTGTCATGACAAATGCGGGGTAATGCAGACATGCTTGTAATATATGAAAGCTGGTGAAATATCGGTGTTGTGTGCCGTAACTAATGTGCCTTTCGCGTGAGCAGGCGACCGCTCCTCGGTCAGCCTGACCACGCCTTTACTACAATATGCTATTATGAGTTCGAAAATGTTGTAAAAATTTAATGACTACAATATTGCGGCTGGACGTAATTAATTTGTTATATGATAACGTTGTAATTTATTCAACACTTTTTTAAATGATATCGAAATAATTATGAAAAGCACAGTAAACAAAATAATCACATTAATATTTCATCGAATACATACTACTGTTACAAGAGGAGTTTAAAAATAATTTTGTAACTCATAAATGATGCGTATATTACCTTCTGATACCAATATGTGTTAATTAACGAAATTATTACGGCCAACCAAATACTGCCAGTAAAATGATTATATTTCAGGTTTTATTGACATTTTCGTTCAACATTTCCCTGCAATTAATTTTGTTTATTTAAACATCGAATCTTATGTGGAACGGAAGAGGGTTTACAGCAGTTTTTTATTGGATTGTGAGTTATAAATTATTTTATCGGCTCTATGCTGTAGCGTCTACAAAATAATGTGGTTTACGTCTTGAGATTCAGCAGTAGCAAGAAACGCATACTTCATTTTCAGTAAAATATTTGTCTTGTGGTATTTTCATTCGCCTAACGTATTATCCTTAGGTATTATTTAGGTAATGGCACTTAATTACTTACAAATATGCCTCTATAATTGGGATTAATTTTCAAATTTGTGACATATTGTATAATTATATTAAAGCTCTATAAATGCTGCTAACTGCTTTTATGCAACAATGCGCAAAAAATGCGCCTCCCTGATGCGCAGAGTAGAGGGTAGCGGCAACAGGGTCCTAAAAACAATATCTAGTAGGCTAGACTGTACATACCTAAACCACTGCTGCGAAATCTCTAACGGAGGTGTGCAGCGGTGATTTGGGTAGGTACATATATGTATTATAGTGTTATATAAGTAAATAAGAAAATGTTTTATTTTAATTACTTATGTTAATTTTTCTAACTGGATCCTAGATATCTGAATAAAGAATTTAATTATTATTATAAATAATATTGCTACGTGCTATAAATAAATCAATCACTAATATCCATAACCAGTTTATTAGACGTATAATATACAGGTACTTATTTGCATAATAATGTAGAGCTCCTTGGTTTAAGTATTATGTACCATGGTTTTAAACCGCGGTTTGATAACCACGGAAAGTCGAAGCCGCGAGGAAAAGTGTCCGCTGCTAACCGCAAAACAATCCGTTAACAGCTTTAATGTTTACTTTCAAACGATTCACCTTAAATACAGCCATCAATAGAGGAATTTATTGAAACATTTAAATACGCTTTCTGTAGGAAGATTTGTGGTCGGTGTACAATATTTAGAATTATTGAACTAAATAATAAATACATAAATAGTATTAGATTACACTTGGTTAATTTATTATAATAAGACGCGGTTTGAATGCGCATTCAATAACATTTATAGGCCTGAAAGTGGTTAGGTTATTAATGGCATTATAAATGTAACAAACGTAAATTGTAACTTTTATAATGACACAAACAACACCGGAACACCATTTCTCGAAAGCACAGCTACCTAGTGATAAAATTGTACTTATATTAGCGAATTCTGCTGAAAGGAATGCAATAATATGTGTAATTATTTACGATAGACGAAGCAGAGCGGAAAAGAAAGTTGACGAAATATGAGATCAATATCACTTGAGCAAAGCAATAAATATTTAGCGACATTATTGGAGTAACTTTGCTAGTAATCTTCAGATGTTAGATGATAAATTATTACATCCTCTCGGAAGCGACAATAGCGGGAACGACATTGAAAGTGTGTAGGTTTTGGTCTATTTATAATTCCGTCTCCAAGCAATATTGATAATAAATTGATGCCTACTGGTAATCGTTATTTTATCGTTCTGAAAATCATAGTTACGGTGCTTTCTGGTCTTCCAATTTCAGAAGAAATACAGTTTGTAACAAAAAATAAAAACCCGTTTTGCTATTTAAAGGTCCATTCAGTATTGTATTCTGGTTATAAAAATAGTACGCATAGTTTTTATTTCGCGAAAAAAATTGTATAGGGTAAGTTGTGGATGAATGACACAACTGAATTTCAAACCATTGTATCTCTGGTGTTTTTGAAGTTAGGAGTGAGATATTGTGTTCGAAGATAAACAATTTAGTTGGCTATCGAATCGCATTCTTGGTTTCTACTTATTTTCAATAGTATATGTGTTATAAAACTTAAAACAAAAAATGAGATTTGTTTCATTGTGTCCTCGTACATGTATTCAATGAAACACCTGAATTTTTACATTGAAACAGATGTAATAAATCCAATGAACTATGAAACAAACTTAACCAACATTGGAACTGTGTTATATGAAACATATATATAAGTACGCTTGCAATGAATACAAAATAAAGGAAAGTTAATAATAACGGTAGGCTGGAGTAGGTTTAGTTTAGTAGGATTCCAATTTGTTAAATGATTAATAATACCACTGAAAAACACATGAATCCGAAAGACTGTTTCATTGTATACAACCCAAGTTTCATTGTAACTTAACAATGTCGTCGATAACTGCGACATATTGCAAAAAAAGTTATGTTTTATGTGTCCTCGTAGTATGACTGCAACCCAGTCGAACGCGGGAGGGTCCTGGGCATCTCCACGATAGATATCATGCACTTTGTGACAACATAAATATCATGTTGTTTTATTGTGTACGTATGTTTTATTGTTAAACATATTACTTAAACTATTGCCATCAATGAAACATTGAACTTTTTAAACTGTCCTATCTCAGCCAATTTGAAAGTTAAAAATCGTATATTTTGCCATAAAATAGATTAATAGTCATCATTCTTTATGGTATGTAAAAAAGTGGCTCTAGTTCTGAAAATTGCGTATATATTCTTAAAATGTTTTTGAAAAAAGTGTATTGTTTCAATGTGTACTAATAAATAGTGTTCAGTGAAACACCGTGAGCTGTTTCATTGTAAACAAAAAATATCACGGGTAACCAACATTGAAACAGAGTTACATAAACAGTAGCCAAATAGGTTATTACATATTATGTGGTTGTTCTTAGTAAAAAGTAGTGATTCTTGGGAAGATTAGTTAATTAACGAATCTTTATGGCATTGGCGCATTCAGCAACCGAAAATTTTAATAAAAACAATGACATATGAATACAATATGTAGTAACAGAATGTTTAAAAGATAAAAAATATGTTTTATGACCACTATTACTAAGCATATAATTTTACGAAATAATTAATATATAATATAATTATACTAGTCAACAAAAAATATTAAAAATGTACTAAGTAGGCTCTCTTGTACCACCCGGACTTAGCCACATAACCATAGGTATTCACCAGCAGGAGCTAAAGTGACCATTATATTGTACATGTAAAACTTGTCACTCTAGCTACTGGTCAGTGTTTAACCCTAGGTTATACAAGTGGGCCTTAATAGGTTGATAATGAGGTGCTAAACATGAAACATGTTTAAATGAACAGTCTCATAGAATAGTAACCTTTTGCAATTTCACATTTGGTGTACAATAAAACTATACAGTAAACAACGAAACATGGACCTGTTTCATTGTACATTACATAAAAATGTTTCATTGTGAGACACCGGGGTATTATTTTAAACTAAATAAAAAAACGAGGCCAAAACTTGAACTAATTTTAAAAGTATTTAGCTTAAGATAAACTTGAATATATATACAATACGACAAAAATATAAATACTACCAAACTATTCTCTGTATTCTTGCAAAAAATTACGAAATATAAATATTTTTTTTTACTTTTCCTGGTTCAATTCGCTTTGAAGCATGTAGCGACGTGCTCCTTCTGCGATCGTCGCTCGCACCCTGGGGAGTTGTGGAGGGTCCCTAAGCTCGTCCTTGTTTGATAGACGGGGCTAGCCGTTAAGGTCAGGTTTCTGAGATATCGCAAAGTTTCATTGTGTCCGTTTGTGTCAATGTTCCACAACTAACCCTACATATCGCGGCAGTTTTTCCTCGTAATGGATCGAATGTGTCGAACAATTTTCGCCTTAAATTTATGTTTTTAATATATTGAGTAACCCGTTTTACTAAATATTTTAAAATACCGGCGCTAGTTTATAAATCAATGTGTAATATACTAACAACGTCGACAATAGGTAAAATGCTAATATATAATGACACTAATGGACCAAACAAATGTCCGCTGTAAACGTTTGAGACGTTTCTGCATGTCTCACGCGTGTACATAAAATTATATCTCTTTTGTACATTGTTTTACTAATGGCAATAATAACGCTTAAACAACATTGTTAGGACGAGAGATATGGATCTTAATAGATTTAGATGCTATTTTCACACCATTGTGCGTATATACTTTAGATTCTTGAGTCACAATTGCGACTAGTGAACCATTGTAATATTTTGTTTCCATCTGTATTCAAATAAATCACTTTTCTGAAATTGTTGAAACTATGTAATGTGGGTGCTTGAGTATTTATAGTTATACATTTTGGGACTTAGATATTTGGTTTTTCCCACTGACAGTAGGCCTACCCCAAAATTCTAAAATCATAAATTTCGGACAATTGTTACGCCAATTACGCATACATTAGAGGGACAGAGTCAGATGCCCGAAATTTATGTATACGGTAGACGTTCAGGTTTAGAAACGTTGTCCACTATTCGCTACACGAAAGCTGTAGAACGGGGAACAGCCACAATTCGCAAAAAATGGCATTTCCTTGAGACAATACTTTTAAGACTATGAAATCCTTTCCATTGTAATGATAAATTATTACATCATGCATCATACTATAATCATCAGCCTATAATCAGTCCACTGCTGGACAAAGGGTTCTCCTAGTACCTAAGCGTACGGACGCATTAAGAGGTAAATGCCCATAATCGCCACGCTTGGCAAGCGGGTTACCGACCGTAGCAGTGTGTCCACTCCATATAAATTATAAATACTGAAAAAATATATAGACAATCAAAGCAGAGTTATCAAAACTTTTGAAAAACGCTGGAAATAGATTGGTATAATAAATGGATTCTCGTCACGTTCCCGCACAGTGAGAACGCGAGTGTTAGCCGAGATTCTCAGGGCATTGTTACAAACACAATGTTGTTTTCTTGTGCAATATTGCTGAATTCGCAACGATTGTGAAACGTTGCAGACACGTCGGTTTGACCGTCTGTAGTTCTGTATTGTCATAGTATGTTAGAGATTCTAAATCGAATAAAAAATATCACAAAATATCAGGTTTGTTCCGAAATTGATTCAGGTTAGAAACTATCAGGCATGTCGGGTACACGCGATTTTTCTTCATACTTTTTATATGAAGATGATTTGCAGTACGATATTTTATCAATCCTAAGTTACTAATCCTGTCATCTCATACACTTAAAGCTGTAAAACTAACCACAAAATAACTATACGGCCTAACTATAATGCCAACATTTTTTTTAAATAAAAGTATATTTTATGATTTTAGGGATACAAAATCCATTTAAAAGTTGCTGTTTGCATTTAAAGCCGTCTTTGCTCAAAATTTACTATTGCGGGTAAAAGTTAAGCTAACTCTGACTCGACATTTGCGAAACTGGACTAATTAGCTGATTGATCAAAATTCCATAAAATCTCCACTTATTTTATTATTGAAGTCGTTCGGACACCGCGCCAGAGGGTCAAAAATGTTCACGCTTGACTGACTTCCCTCGAGCTTTCAAACTCGTTAATAACACAAGAGTCGAGTACTTCTAATTCAGGACCGACTTCAGTATTTATAACTGACTTTTTAAATTGTTGAAGAACGCGGAAATTTTAAAAGAAGTTTTGCAACAAGTTGTAATTTCTTTCCTAAGTTTCTTCACGATGAGGACACTTCCACTAACACGATATTACTGCAAGTAGGCAAATGAATACTACTATTAACCATAACCGCTAATTAACCGTAAAAAGACATTTGCTGCAAATAAAAGCGAATAACAAAATGTAAATAAAGCATCGGAATGCCGAGAGCGCTCCAGAATACAACAAGGTGTACTAAACGTGCTCTTACAATATTCCTGTTTTATTAAATAACAAGGGAAGGTGGGACGATGCGAAAATGACGTTGGAAATGCTGGCAATTCCAGTAAGTGGAACAGGGAATGTGTTTACGCCGCGCATGCCTGTAATAAGCCGATGTTTACGTATGAAATAAACCAATGCAAGGTGTGCAAATAGCCTGACCTCTGCAGTTATGAGTGATGAAATTGCAATTCGAACTAATATACAAAAATAAAGCCGCATGGAACATTTCAAGCAAATGTTCGGTTCGTACTTGTATCAAGTTATTTAAGTTTCCTAAACAAGTATGTGTTGTTAGTATAAACAAAGTCGGAGCGCGAAATTAAAGAAAAACACGACAGCCCAACAAACTGTCATTGCTTTCGTTGCGTCAGGCAGGCTTGTATAATTTCCCATATCAATGTAGATATTTACAGCTACATATACAAAAGTTGATAAGATACAATGTGCCCATGAGGAAAGGGAAAAACAGAGGATTTGTAACCAAATTTGTAGTTGAAAATGTCTTATGAAGTTTGCCGGAGTCCGTCTATTTTAAGAGAAAAATATTTTTTTTAAACAGGTTTTGAACGTTACGCAATGATAAACGCATTTTAGGTAACGATTTTGTTACTGTGTTATCTTAGTCTTGTCACACTTAATCGACAGACATTAAAAAATCTTTAATTACCTGGCCCATGTAAAAAAAACAAAAGTGCAGTTTTTACAAAAGTTTTATTAATAAGAAACTTTTTATGTAGTGAGGCATTAAAATTAGAAAAAAAAATTGCATATTTGATTTGCTTCTTACCTATAGCTTCAGGAATATGCTAATATAATTTTTCCCTTTCCTCGCGGAAACCTTGTATGTACCATTTGAAAGTAAATCGTATATATGCAACTACTATATTGTCAGTTATCGATAAGCGTGATTTCGAGTAATTTCCAGTAGCACATTATTATAATTGAGCACAAGAACACATTAACCAAAATAACTAAACTTGAACTTAAAATAATATTAAATTTAATTGTTGTCTTACGACAGCTATAATTTACTGACCACTGCCAAATGGCAAATGTATTGTTAAAAAAGATACATAATTACATCATTAGGCTTAGCACAGGATGAGTGCGTCAATATGTCGCCGCGAGATAGACTATCCATGCCTCTTTTATTCATATAGTTAGTACCTACCACCTAAATGATCGAAAATCTATCTCACGGCGCCATACTGACATACCAATCATGTGCTAAGCATACATATTTTCTTCTTGATTAGGCCTGTCTATTGGTTTTTTGTGGGTAAGTCTACTTATATATTGTTAAATATAAAACAAAACCAATACAATAAAAACTTGATGACTTCAAATAACTTAAATAATCACCGGGTCGCGCTTTTAGTTCACAGGATTAGCTAGTAACATTTGCCAACACTTGCGCTCATATTGTACTAAGTAGAAACATTCTGCAATTATGTAGCGTGCACAAAACTGCAAGTAAATGCGCTGAGCATCGCAAACACAGAGTAAGCAGATTGCTCGATTCGTTTTATGAACAATCGGTGAGCGTGCAAAAACACCGTTTATGGAGCATTTCTCATCGGAGTTTGGCCAGCGCTGCTATTTCCACTGTATACCTAGCATATTCCCCCAACCTACCAGTAAAATATGAACTCGGAATGGATGCAATCTGTTAGTAATCAGAGCTCGTACACACACTGGTTCCCAGGAAAACACGCGTAGCTAACTATCGGTAACTTGAGCGTACTATTTGCACCGGAGCCGGACGGAATGATAACGATTGTTATGGCACGCAAACAGTTTTTGCTGTAGGAACGGTTCTGAACCTAACAATAGGGCAACACTAAACGTGCCATTAAAAACTCAACACTTACGCAATAACTTCATACCTACGGAACAACAGCACCGAACTTTGACGCAGCGTAATTTTGTTCCGTAAACGATGCAAAGTGCATAAGTAATTGAAATACTGGTATGACGGAATTCTACTACGTTAATCTGAAGGTAAAAACGACATCAACGGAAACCCATATGCTACGGGATTGTTGGTAAATCATACCCAGGTCATATTTACCGGGGCCAGGCGATCGCGAATGAATCCGAAATGAGGCAAATAAGCAATTACGCGCTCGTATTCGGGCTCGATTACGCGGTGCGGGAGTTAGGCGCGCCG